>VZQC01009314.1:1849608-2042545 GCA_009823505.1 Rhizomys pruinosus
TATATATATATATATATATCACTAAAAGAAAAAGACCACATTGTGGCTACTTCTGAAATGCCCTCCACAGGCTCATGTCAAAAGCTTGGTCCCCAACTTATGTCGTTATTTATTTGATTTATTTATTTTTGTCTTTAAAGACAGGGTCTCCCTGTAACCCAGCTGGCCTGGAACTCACTATGTAGACCAGGCTGGCCTTGAACTCACAGAGATCCGCCCTCCACTGCCTCCTGAGTGTTGGGTTCAAAGGCGTGTGCGTTTTGTTTTGTGGTGTTATTTTAAAACCTGATTGGTAGAAGCAGGTCACAGGGGCGGGCCTCTGAAGCTCTCGCCCGCCCCTTTTTGGTCGTACTTCCTGGCATGTAGGGGCCTTTGCACAGTCTCCTGTGGCACATCCCGAGACGATGGATGGAAGCCTTTAATCAAATAAGCCTTTCCTCCTTTAAGTGGTTTCTGTCAGGTGATTTGGATCACAGCGATGAAAATGCTACAATGCAGATCAAATGAAGCAGAGGAAGCCCTCTATGTTTAGGAACAAAGGTAGCAATAAAGTAAAGTAAAACAGAACAGGATGGACAGCGTGGTTTTCCATGACATGGACCTGAAAGGGTTTCCACCACTGCGTAACAAATAGTCCCACGGAATACATCCTCGAAAACATTTTTAATTAGTCTTTTGGGGGCAGGGTCTCCCTTGTAGTCCCACCTGGACTGGAACTCCTTAGGTAGAATTCATCAAAGCCGGGTGTGGTGGCACACGCCTTTAATCCTAGCACTCGGAGCAGAGGCAGGCGGATATTTGTGAGTTCAAGGCCAGCCTGGTCTACAGAGTGAGTTCCAGGACAGCTGGGATTACAGGGAGACCCCATCTCGAAAAGACCAAAAAAAAAAAAGAAATCAGAGAAATCCATCTACTCCTAAGAGCCAAAGGGCCTCAGCTGGGAAGATTTACGGGTGCAAAGTCCATGATGCTTGGAGTAGGCGTCACCGACAGGCAGTGCTCTGGAACAGAACTATGAACTACACCTCTGGGCTTTCTTCCAGCATGGAAGCAGGCTCCAGAACTTAGACAGACATCCATGACACCTACTTTCTTTGCTCTAGCCCGGAAGTCAGTCACACAGTACCTCTTCTGCCTTGCTACAGTAATCTCAGAGGTCAGCCCTGATGCAATGTAAGAGCACTGGCTGTGGGGCTGGAGACATGGCTCAGGGTTAAGAGCACCGACTGATCTTGTAGAGGATCTGGGTTCAATTCCCAGCACCCACATGGCAGCTAAGAACCGTCCTTAAACCGGGTGTGGTGGCGCACGCCTTTAATCCTAGCACTTGGGAGGCAGAGGCAGGCGGATCTTTGTGAGTTCAAGGCCAGCCTGGTCTACAGAGGGAGTTCCAGGACAGCCGGGGCTACCGGGAGACGCTGTCTCAAAAAGACCAAAAAAAAAAAAAAAATAGGGTCTCTTGCTGAACCTTGACCTCACCCATTAGGCTGGTTGGCCACTGAGCCTCTTGTGTCCTCCTGCTTGGGAGGCAGGCACTTTACCGAGCCCCTGTTGTGCATCTTAATTGTCCTACATATGGTCTGTATCTGATTATTCCCACCTTGTTAGAAGCACTGAGCTGAGTTTGTGTCCTAAGTTGTTTGAGACTTTTCCTAGGAAGACACAATATACACATTCTACTCACCCCAGACAGGAAATCACTGACAAACCAAAATAATGAGTCCACCAGAGTCCAGGTTGGTGGTGCACTGAGTTTTATTGGGATTATACTAACAGGTGTATGAATGAGGGGCTACTTACCTAAGTATGGACGAATCAAAGGCACCTGTGTCACGGGTAAGCTGCCATTCCTGGGGCTTTCTATGCAGCTTGCGGACAGCTCAATGGGGTGCAGGGCTCCCCTCTGCACCTGCAGTTGTTTACTGACTCCATAACCTTGGGGAGTGCCTTCCAGAATTCTGTACGTTCCTGCTCACCCAGACACCTGAAGTTCTTTTCTTTCTTAGTCTCAGGATCACAGTCCTCAGCCCCCACCGCTTTCCCAGATGGAGTGTTTCAATTCTGAAGAAATGGCTACACATGGACAGAGCGTTTTGTGGGAATACCCTACCAAAGAGGATAAAAATGTGGGAAAATCCAAAAGCCCAGAAGCTCTGTCTCTGGAAAACATGGATTGTGTTTTCTGGCTTAGACACAAGAGCTATTCAGGAGCATGGTGGGGTCGGCACTGGCCTGGGACCAGGATGAACTGTGTGCTTCCGTGGGACCCTCAGCTCATACCGCACAGGACTGGCCTCTAAGTTATAGAAACCCCATAGCTCTATCCAGTATACTGAGTACACTCTGAGAATTCTCAATTTTGGTCATTTTCCACATCGCCTGACAACACACTGCACCTCGATCCTGCCTGGGTATTTTCCCATCTGGAAAAATCTCGTTTTCTTCCCTAATGAACACACAGGGACATAAAAATGTCTGCAAAATATCTTTTTGTTCATCAGACATAGAATAAAAAAAGAGGCAAAATAGAAGATATTATTAACATGGGAGGATTGTGAAAAACAGTGATCATAGAATTGGGAATTAAAGCATTATGGGACAGCCGTGTCAGTGAATATTTTAGAAATAAAACATACACGCTCAAAGAATTATCAGAGTGGGCTAATTACAGAACTGAGACTATTAAGGGAAGAGAGGAAAAGCTACGTCAAGAGAGAATGAGAAGAAAGATGGGGAATAAGGAAAGTGGAAAAATGAACAGGAGAAAAATCCTTTGGCCATCCTCTGTTCTATCAGCAGCATCTGCAATGTATGGTCTGTCATCNTCAAAAAGACCAAAAAAAAAAAAAAAATAGGGTCTCTTGCTGAACCTTGACCTCACCCATTAGGCTGGTTGGCCACTGAGCCTCTTGTGTCCTCCTGCTTGGGAGGCAGGCACTTTACCGAGCCCCTGTTGTGCATCTTAATTGTCCTACATATGGTCTGTATCTGATTATTCCCACCTTGTTAGAAGCACTGAGCTGAGTTTGTGTCCTAAGTTGTTTGAGACTTTTCCTAGGAAGACACAATATACACATTCTACTCACCCCAGACAGGAAATCACTGACAAACCAAAATAATGAGTCCACCAGAGTCCAGGTTGGTGGTGCACTGAGTTTTATTGGGATTATACTAACAGGTGTATGAATGAGGGGCTACTTACCTAAGTATGGACGAATCAAAGGCACCTGTGTCACGGGTAAGCTGCCATTCCTGGGGCTTTCTATGCAGCTTGCGGACAGCTCAATGGGGTGCAGGGCTCCCCTCTGCACCTGCAGTTGTTTACTGACTCCATAACCTTGGGGAGTGCCTTCCAGAATTCTGTACGTTCCTGCTCACCCAGACACCTGAAGTTCTTTTCTTTCTTAGTCTCAGGATCACAGTCCTCAGCCCCCACCGCTTTCCCAGATGGAGTGTTTCAATTCTGAAGAAATGGCTACACATGGACAGAGCGTTTTGTGGGAATACCCTACCAAAGAGGATAAAAATGTGGGAAAATCCAAAAGCCCAGAAGCTCTGTCTCTGGAAAACATGGATTGTGTTTTCTGGCTTAGACACAAGAGCTATTCAGGAGCATGGTGGGGTCGGCACTGGCCTGGGACCAGGATGAACTGTGTGCTTCCGTGGGACCCTCAGCTCATACCGCACAGGACTGGCCTCTAAGTTATAGAAACCCCATAGCTCTATCCAGTATACTGAGTACACTCTGAGAATTCTCAATTTTGGTCATTTTCCACATCGCCTGACAACACACTGCACCTCGATCCTGCCTGGGTATTTTCCCATCTGGAAAAATCTCGTTTTCTTCCCTAATGAACACACAGGGACATAAAAATGTCTGCAAAATATCTTTTTGTTCATCAGACATAGAATAAAAAAAGAGGCAAAATAGAAGATATTATTAACATGGGAGGATTGTGAAAAACAGTGATCATAGAATTGGGAATTAAAGCATTATGGGACAGCCGTGTCAGTGAATATTTTAGAAATAAAACATACACGCTCAAAGAATTATCAGAGTGGGCTAATTACAGAACTGAGACTATTAAGGGAAGAGAGGAAAAGCTACGTCAAGAGAGAATGAGAAGAAAGATGGGGAATAAGGAAAGTGGAAAAATGAACAGGAGAAAAATCCTTTGGCCATCCTCTGTTCTATCAGCAGCATCTGCAATGTATGGTCTGTCATCAATGCAATGTTCTAGTCTGTCTTCCATTGCTGTGACAAAACACTCTGACCGACACCAACTTGGGGAGGAAAGGGTTTATTCAGCTTACATCTCCTGGGTCACAGTTGATCACTCAGGGAGCCCAAGTTAAGAACTCAGGACAGGAACCTGGAGGCAGGAGCTGAAGCACAGGCCATGGAGGAATGCTGTCCACTGGCTTGCTCCTGGCTTGCTCTCTGGCTCATGCCCAGCCTGCCTTCTTATACTGTCACTCTCAACAATCAAGACAATACACCACAGATGTGGCCACAGGCCAATCCAATGGAGCCAATTCCCCAACCGAGGCTCCCTCAACCCAGGTGTGTCAAGTTGACACCAAAGCTATCCAGCACAGATGGGGAATAGGGAAAGTGGAAAAATGAACAGGAGAAAAATCTTTTGGCCATCCTCTGTTCTATCAGCAGCATCTGCAATGTATGGGAAACGGAAAGGAAGCATTGAAATGGAAAGAGGCTGTGCTGGTTGCTCTTAACTGTCAGTTTTCCACAATTCAGAATCATCTTAAAAGTGAGACTCTGAGGCAGTGTGGAGACCAGGTTGCACTGTGGGCACATCTGCTGACTGTTCATTGGTGTGAGGAGATTCAGTCTACTGTGGGCAGCACTATTCCCTACGCAGAGGATGCTGGGCTACATAAAAGCAGGGAAAGCTAGGGGCTGGAGAGAGGCTCAGCAGGTAAGAGCACTGGCTGCTGTTTCAGAGGACCCAGGTTCAGTTCCCAGTACCCACATGGTCATATTAATCTAACAATCTATTGACAAATTACACAGACTCTACATGAGTCCATGTTCAAAGCTGAAGGCTACATAACAAGAAACAGTGCCAGATAGGAGAAAGCCTTCCTTTGAGTTGTTGACCAGGGTAGTCCAAGAGACTCCAAAAATATCACAAGCTATTGCCACAGCCCTTGATTGCCTCCCAGAACCTGAAGGAGGCTAAAAACCACCCATAACTCCAGTTCCAGAGGATCTGATGCCTTCTTCTAACCCCCATAGACATTATATGCATGTGATATACTTAATGCAAGCAAGACACTCATACACATAAAGTAAAAATAAATCTTTTTTTAAAGGACCCAGTGATGTTAGTGATTGCTTACACACAACCAGGGACCATTAGTGTGACCCCTACACACTCCTTCCATGTTAGATTGGTGGTTTGTATTGGGGGGGGGTGTAGGTGGGCATGGACAGAAGTGTGGAAACCACAGCACCTTAGTTGTCATTCCTCAGATGCTGTCTCTCTTGTTTCTGTTTTTATTTTAAAGGCAGGTCTGGAGTTCACCAAGCAGGCCTGCCAGAGAGACCCAGAGATCCTCCTGTTTCCACCTCCCCACCACTGGGATTATGGAGGCATGCTACACCTGGCCTCTTATATAGGTGTGTGTACACGCATGCACACACACACACACACACATGCACACATAAATAAAAAAGGAAAGAAGAAAGAAAGAGAGAGAGAGAAAGAAAGAAAGAAAAAAAGAAAGAAAGAAAGAAAGAAAGAAAGAAAGAAAGAAAGAAAGAAAGAAAAGGGGAAAAGATGGCGGCTGTGTGTGCTGGCCCCGCCTTTATTCCCAGCATGTGGGAGACAGAGGCAGGCTGATCTCTGTGAGATCCAGGCCATTCTGGTCTACAAGTTCCAGGCCAGTTGGGCTGGACAGTGTGCCTAGACAGTGTCTCTAAATAAATAAATAAGTAAATAACAACAAATGCTGGTGAAGATGTGAGGGAAGATGAAGGCTTATTGACTGCTGCTGGGAGTGTAAACTGGTACCAGCACTGTGGAAATCAATCTGGAGGATTCTAAGAAAGCTAGAAATAGATCTTCCGTGTGACCTAGCTACATCACTCTTGGGAAAATACCCAAAGGACTCTACATCCTAACCCAAAGACACCCACGCCTGCCTGTTCATTAGTGCTCTATTCACAGTATAGGAAATGGAGCAACCTAGACATCCATCAACAGATGATAGATGGACGATTCAAATGTAGTACATGTACACAGTGGAATACTACTCATCTGTGAAGAAAGATGAAATTGGGAAATGTTCAGGTAAATGGATGGAACTGGAAAATATTATACTGAGGTAACCCAGGCCCAGAAAGACAAACGTCACATGTCCTCTCACACACGCAGAGCGTAGCTTCTAACTGTTTATACATGTGTAACTATGTGAGAGTTGGGGAAGGCAAGTGCCAGGACTTCAGAAAGAGGCTATGAAAGGAGAAGAAAATTACTTTCAGCAATATTGTTACTGTGATTAAATCTTAGTAACTTGTATCTATGCTTTAAAACTCCAAATGCCAGCCGGGCGTAGTGGCGCACGCCTTTAATCCTAGCACTTGGGAGGCAGAAGCAGGCGGATCTTTGTGAGTTCAAGGCCAGCCTGGTCTACAATGTGAGTTCCAGGACAGCTGGGGCTACAGGGAGACCCTGTCTCAAAAAGATTCGAATTGCTGGGGAGACTACACAGGAGCCATGTCTAGGATGGACAGCTGGAGAGAAGTCACATCTGCTTGGTGGGCGTGCATGAACTGAGGACACAACTTTTTAACAGCTCTCCTTACTCTGCCTCTGTTAGAAGGGCGTCTTGCTGTGCTTCTGCTAGGCCTTCTGTCATCTCCTGTGCTGAAACTCTTTCCTCTCCATCTGTAGACTCACAGCAGGAATGGCTTATTCTAGTGGGCCGGGCTCTGGCCCAGGCCTTCCACACTGCCTGGAACTGAAGGTAGTTTTAGATGGAAGTCCTTTGATAATGCCAGACCCACACAAACCATCTCATTTGTAAATGAGCCTGCCCTCTGTAGTGGACAGCAGCTCAGGGAGAATGCAGGAGGCTTGNGAGGCAGAAGCAGGCGGATCTTTGTGAGTTCAAGGCCAGCCTGGTCTACAATGTGAGTTCCAGGACAGCTGGGGCTACAGGGAGACCCTGTCTCAAAAAGACAAAAAAAAAAGAAAAATAAAAAACTCCGAAGGTCATGATTGATTAGATTAGCATCTTGACCATTTATGAGAGCTCTTAAATAATTGATTATGTGCCTTAGGATTCCTGTCCAGTTCACTTTCAGATTTATTTCCTCTTCAGATAGTGAAGCTACTGAAGATGTGCCTCTCTACATAGTTAGCAGTGCCACTGAGGTTCATTAGGACTTTGATTTTTCAGGCCTCTTCCTCCTTCATTAGTTCTCATTGTATATATTTAAATTTTACAAAATATTGGGCAACAAAAAAGATATGGATTCAAAACAAGGCTTTTATTACTTTTTTGTGGGGGAGGAGTCTTTTAAGATATGGTCTTCATATAGCCCCAGCTGACCCGGAACTCGCCATGTGGACCAGACTGACTTTGATCTCATGAACATTCACCTGCCTCTGCCTCCTGAGTCCTATGACTAAAGCCATGCACCACTACCCCCAGCTAATAAGTGATTTTTAGTGAAGTTTCCCCAAGGACAATAATCCTCTGATTTGAAAAACTTTGAAAAGAATCAGAAAAAGATACAGGGCAGGGATGACAGGGTGCATAAACTCGGGTTGGGTGGGGGGCATGGAAGACAAGATGAGTCTAGATTGGACTGAGAAACGATGCATGAGATGCACATTACTTCGATAAAAATGTTAAAAAATATTTTAAAGATTTATTTTATCTTTTTAATTATGTGTCTTGTCTGTGTATGTATGCATGGGAGTACAGGTGCCCTCAAATCCCCCTGGAACTGGAGTTACAGGTTGGTTGTTAGCTCTTGCAGAAGACCTGGGTTTAGGTCCCAGCACCTACATGGTGGGAGATCTCCAGTTGCAGAAGATCTGATGCCCTCTTCTGGTCTCTGATGTCATTGCATGCACCTAGTGCACTTACATGCAGGCAAAACACTCATACACAAAATGAAATGAAATTAATTAATTTTTTAAATTTGAACTTGGTGGATAATGCCTGAGAAGGGATGCTCGAGGTTGACCTCTGGCTTCCACATCTGGTGGGTTGTCTCTGTCCAGCATTGAATCTGAGATCTAAATCAAGGAGGTAGCAAGGCTCACAGAGGAGTAAGCTGAGTAAGTTCTGTGTGCGCTGGTATGCACACACACGCACACACACACACACACACACACACACACAGCATCTTAGCACTTTCTCACACACAGCTAATTTCATCCTCGCCACACCCTTGCAAGATGTCAGGCAGGACTGATGATCCCCCAAAATCCTGCTTAAGCCTTCACAGCCAGGGCAAGACTAAACTTACTCCAGCAGGCATGCAAGCCAGGACACCCCTCTGCCATGGCTAGAACCTGAGATAAACTGAGGCGCCATGCAGAAGGGCCACGTTGGGAAGCTAGGCTTGCATCAAGACTGCTGCCATCTGCCATGTTGAGAAATGTAGCTCAAGAGAGTAGACAACTGCATCCTAAGTGACAAATATACAAATGGTACTGACCGTCCAGAGTCCCCACAGGGCCTGCCACATCCTGATATAGAACTTAGATCTAACGCTAGGTGGCAAAAGCCAAGTCAAAGTGTGACTCCCACCTCAAGGTCTGCTGCGGACAAGCCACAGAACCTTCTGAAAGGCACATACTGGGGGTCTCTGTAAGGACATAGGGCAGGACTTCACTGATGCTCATAATGAGTCTTAAAGCTTGTGGCATCAAAAATCAAAAAGGCCCACATCTGGAGCTGGATAAACAGCTCAGCAGTTAAGAGCACTGGGTCCTCTTTCAGAGGACCCGGATTCAGTTCCCAGCACCCACATGGCAGCTAACAACCATTATAACTCGAGTTCCAGGGGATCCAACACCCTCTTGTGGCCTTCGAAGACATTACATACATGTGGTGTACTTAAAACACATGCAGGCAAAACAGTCCTACATATTAAATAAAAATACATAAGTAAAAGGCTCACATCTGCCAGAAAGGTGCTGACCATCCATGACAGCCCAAGCTTCATCAGTCAAAAGGTTGTGTTTAGCTTTTTCCATTTTTCGTGTGTGAGTGTGTGTGTGTGTGTGTGTGTGTGTGTGTGGTGAACGTGTTTGTGTGTGTGAATCATTTATTTCAGCATGGGCTGGTTAGCTTTAACTGTCAACCTGATGTAACCTAGAATCGCAGGGAAAACTCTCATGGAGAAATTGTCTATACTGGGTTGGCCTGCAGCAGATCTATGGAGGATGGTCTGAATTAAGTTGACTGATGTGAGAAGGCGTGGCCCACTGTGGGTGGTACCACTCCTTGGGCTGTGTTCTTGCATGTGTAGAAGGGTTCTCATGCATGTGGACGCTTATGCACACAGGTGTACATGCATGTGGGAGCCAGAGGTTGATGTCAGGAATCATCCTGGATAAATCTCTCTTCCACCTCATTCAACAAGAGAGGGTCTCTCAGTCAATCCCAGAGCTCACTGACATGGCTAGTCTCGCTGGCCAGCTTGCTCAGGGAACCCCCTTTCTCTGCCTTCTGAGGATGGAACACAGGGAGGGATCCACACTCCGCAAATATTTGACTGGGATCTGGGGATCTGAACTCAATGTATGTCACAAGTGATTTAATCAATGAACCACCTCCCCAGCCCAAGGGATTCTGTTTCTAAAGCCCAGGACTTCAGAGCTTCAATTATGCAATTATTGTGTTCTCAGGCAACTTTTTTTTGTCTCTCTGTAGCCCCAGGTAGCCTGGAACTTGCTCTGTAAACCAGGCTAGCCTTGAACTCACAGAGATCCATCTGCCTCTGCCTCCCAGTGCTAGGATTAAAGGTGTGCGCCACCATGCCTGGCTCAGGCAACTTTTTACCTTTGTTCATTCCTCCATAAAGCACTTATAAAGCACTTATAATAAATGAAGTTGATGACAGAGCTGATACCAGTAAGAAAGTCGTCGTCGTCAAGATTAAACAGCATCACTGGTGAGGACCAGTCTCTCTTGTTTTTTCTCTACCACTGAGCCACACCCCAGTCCCTCACTGGGGGATTCTAAGCAGGTGCTCTGCCACTGAGCCATGCCCCAGCCCCTCACTGGGGGATTCTAGGCAGATGTTCTATCACTGAGCCACACCCCAGCCCCTCACTGGGGGATTCTAGGCAGGTGCTCTACCACTGAGCCACACCCCAGCCCCTCACTGGGGGATTCTAGGCAGGTGCTCTACCACTGAGCCACACCCTAGCCCCTCACTGGGGGATTCTAGGCAGGTGCTCTACCACTGAGCCACACCCTAGCCCCTCACTGGGGGATTCTAGGCAGGTGCTGTATCACTGAGCCATATCCCAGCCCCTCAGGGGGATTCTAGGCACACCCCAAAAGCCACACCCCAAAGCCACTAAATCTAAAGACTCTACACAGCAGCACCATTTCCTAGGCAGTGGGTCCTGAGCTGTGTAAAAATGCAGAAGCACAGCCGAGTGCGTGCATCCATTTCTCTGCTCTGGATGTGACCAACTGTTTGACATTCCTGCTTCACCATCCCACCATGATGCATTTTAACTTGGACTTTTAAGCTAAAATAATCCCTTTCTTCCCTAAGTTGCTTTTCTCTGAGTGTTTATCACAGAAGCAGAAATAGAACTCAGAGACCATGACCAGCTTGAGTTGGTCAGGTTCCCTTATCCACAACAAGACCAGCTGTCACAAGTGCTCGCTCCTATAACATTGCATTAGTTACTTTTCTTTTTGCTATGACAAAATACCTGACAAAGGTGACTTAAGGAAAAATAGTTTATTGTGGCACAGTCCATCATGGAGGAAAAGCATGGGGGCAGGAGCCTGAGGCAGCTGGTCATGTGGCATCCACAGGAAGCAGAGGGAGATGCATGCTGGCACTCAGCTCACATCCCCTTTGTATTCCATCCAGGACCCCAACCCATGGGATGCAGCCACTCACATTATGCACTGTCCTCCCTCCTCAATTAGCCTAATCTATAAACTCCCTTAGAGACTTACCCTGAAGTTTGTGTCCTAGCTGAATCTGGATCCTGTCCAGTGGACAGTCAATATGAACTGTCACAAGCATCAGGGCCAGTGCCATGAATAAGTGAAGACAGTGCAGGAGAGGGCTGGTCACCCTATCATCATTTGTGTTGGGGAAGCAACAGGCAGCTGTGTGGTGGAGAGAGTGGTCAGCCAGGACACCTCACCTCCTCACATCCTGGCAGAACAGGAAGCAGAGAGCTGACAGAGCAAGTGGGGTTGGGCTAGAAAACCTAATGGCTCAGTGGTTAAGACCATTGCCTGCTCTTGCCCAAGACCCAAGTTCAAACCCCACCCCCTACACAGCGGCTAACAGCTGTCCATAATTCCAGTTCCAGGGGAACTGACACCTTCTTTCTAGCCTCTGCAGGCACTATTCAACATGAGTGTGCCCACCTACATACAGGTAATACACTCCTATACATAAGATAGACAGATAAATAGATAGATAGATAGATACATAGATAGATGATAGATATCATCTATAGATAGATAGAAACCTGACAGAAAGGTGATAGATGATAGATAATAGATAGATAGATGATGGATAGCTGATAGATAGATAGATAGATATATAGATGATAGATAGATGATAGATGATAGATAATAGGTAGATAGATAATAGATAGATAGATGATAGATAGATAGATGATTGATAGATACCTTAAGAGTCCATCTCGAGACTCACTTCCTCCTAAAGTTTCCACCACCTTTCAAAATAACATTGACATCTATGGAACAAATGTTGAATCACCTGGGCCTGCAGGAGACATTTCACCACTCAGACTACAGCATTTCCCAAATACTTTAAAATATTGAGGCCAGTGAGGTAGCTCAGTGAGAAAGCACCTGCCACCAGACTAAACACCTGAGTTTTGTTCCCAGGCACTCCTGCGGTAGAAGGAGAGAACTGATTCCAGCAAGCTGCCCCAGATCTCACGTGGACACTGTGTCCCATGCACCCACACACATACACAAAAATTAATTCATTTATTAAATAAATAAGCAAAGTATAAGCACAAATTTTAGTGAACTTTGACTCGATTTTTTAACAACACTGTGGAGTCAGATGCAGCATAGCTCCCACCCAGACTCAGTCCCTGGGTCACCATTCTCTGAGTATTCTGCTTGCCTCCTCCCTTCGGTCTTCTCCTCCACCTCCAGTGTGTGTGGACAAGCTCAGAGGAGGGTTAGAATCACTGTGTGGTTTTCCAGGATGTGCACAGCCCAAGGGCACCATTGCCTATTCAAGTATCCAAGATGCGTCCCCTACTATTACAAGAATTAAACTAAGACTGGCCAGGTACAGTGAAAAGACTCCAACCACACTCAGAAAGCAGAAGAAGTTTATCCTTTATTATGCATGGGACCCACTCTGAGCTCCTCCTTCAGAGAAACTGAGGCAGGAGCAGAAATACGCACGGGTTTTTATAGGATTTTTCACACCATCCTTTGGCAGCAACTACATTGGTGAATTTGATACTTCCAGCACAGAATTCCATGTGCCCCTCAGGTTATTATAGGAAATGTAAACCGTCAGTGTGTTTACAAAAAAGCAGATATTTCAGGCGAGTGTGGGGTTGTGACACTTCCCAGTAATAGGCTGATGCTGGTACAACCTTAGCTATTTCAACAAAGAAGACACATGATAGTAGGTGTTTCCTCAAACTGCAAGAGATGGAATTCTCCAAGGTGCTCACAGACTGTGTTTTTTGTGGTTATCTGCCTTGTCTGAGACTGAGCTCAGAGTTGCCTTTGAGTAAAAGTAGAAGCTTCCAAAATTCTGTTACTTGTACTATATCAACAAGCACATTCATCATTAGAGTAGATAAGGCTCTTGTCAAACACATTTGTTAGCACTCACTCATCTATCACACAGAACAGAATTACACTGAGGTCAGAGTTCAGTAGTTCCACTTTAGGTTTAACTTTTCCTCTTCAATACAACAGTCTTCCAGTAGAGGGCAGTAATTGGACATGCTTTAACAAAACCAGTATTCTTTCAGCAGCTGAAAATGCAGTATCTTAGAGAAGGGAGGTCCTTTACTGAATCACACAAGGGAGTTACAAGAATGAGCAGCAGAGCCCTGGAGGGCAGGTAAAATGCTAGGATACATGACTGAGTTCCACATGGACGCTCCCAAGTGTCTACAAGAATATGAAGATGTGCAATTCCCCCATGACTGGTGGGTGTGGAAACCGGTACACAACTCTCACACTGGAAACAGCATACAAATTAATATATGAGTAGCTGTGACCTCAAGACCCAGAACTCAGCAACTGTACACAGTAGGCACCTTATAGCAGGTGTGCGCTCTTGTACCCGAACACAAGCTCCAGGGTGGGCATGGGCACTGTAATCGTCAAACATGGAAAGATCTAGAAAGGACAGGTGTCCTTTCTGTTGTGATCAAGAAACAAGAAAGTTACGGAGAGAAAGGATTTATTGGGCTCCCAATTCCAGGTTAAAGTTCATTGTTCTGGGGAAGTTGAGGTCATATCACATTCATAGTCAAGGGCAGAGATTATGCCTTTGATCCCAACACTCGGGAGGCAGAGGCAGGTGGATCTCTGTGAGTTCAAGACCAGCCTGGTCTATACAGTGAGTTCCAGGCCAGCTGGGGCTACAGGGAGACACTGTCTCAAAAAGACAAAAAAAAGGGCAGACAGTAATAAAAGCATGCTTGCTTTGCTCAGCTCCATCTCCCGACTCTTAGCTCAGGACTCCCTGCCCAGGGAATGGTAACCACCCACAGTGGGCTGGGTCTCTCCACATCAATGAACATAATCAGGATATTCACACACACACAGACACACAGACACACAGACACACACACACACACACACACACACACACAAGTGCCCACAGTCCAACATGTTCCAGGCACTCCCTCATGGAGATTCTCCCAGGTGGTTCTGCATTGTGTCAAGTTGACCAAGTTAATTCTCCCATCAGTCAATAATGAAGCATTCACACAGTGAATACTATTCAGCAGTGAAAAATGGCCCTGCTGCCACTAGGCACCATTACATGGACAGATCCTATAAGTGTCCTGTGAAGTGAGTGAGACCAGACACGAAGGAGACCGTCCCATATGATCCCAATCCATGAAACATGAGCAGGAGGCAAAGCTCTTCTCTAGAGGGGAGATGAGATCGAGGGTGCGACTGCTGCCTGACGTCCAGAACTCCTATAGAGGGGAGATGAGATCGAGGGTGCGACTGCTGCCTGACGTCCAGAACTCCTATAGAGGGGAGATGAGATCGAGGGTGCGACTGCTGCCTGACGTCCAGAACTCCTATAGAGGGGAGATGAGATCGAGGGTGCGACTGCTGCCTGACGTCCAGAACTCCTATAGAGGGGAGATGAGATCGAGGGTGCGACTGCTGCCTGACGTCCAGAACTCCTATAGAGGGGAGATGAGATCGAGGGTGCGACTGCTGCCTGACGTCCAGAACTCCTATAGAGGGGAGATGAGATCGAGGGTGCGACTGCTGCCTGACGTCCAGAACTCCTATAGAGGGGAGATGAGATCGAGGGTGCGACTGCTGCCTGACGTCCAGAACTCCTATAGAGGGGAGATGAGATCGAGGGTGCGACTGCTGCCTGACGTCCAGAACTCCTATAGAGGGGAGATGAGATCGAGGGTGCGACTGCTGCCTGACGTCCAGAACTCCTATAGAGGGGAGATGAGATCGAGGGTGCGACTGCTGCCTGACGTCCAGAACTCCTATAGAGGGGAGATGAGATCGAGGGTGCGACTGCTGCCTGACGTCCAGAACTCCTATAGAGGGGAGATGAGATCGAGGGTGCGACTGCTGCCTGACGTCCAGAACTCCTATAGAGGGGAGATGAGATCGAGGGTGCGACTGCTGCCTGACGTCCAGAACTCCTATAGAGGGGAGATGAGATCGAGGGTGCGACTGCTGCCTGACGTCCAGAACTCCTATAGAGGGGAGATGAGATCGAGGGTGCGACTGCTGCCTGACGTCCAGAACTCCTATAGAGGGGAGATGAGATCGAGGGTGCGACTGCTGCCTGACGTCCAGAACTCCTATAGAGGGGAGATGAGATCGAGGGTGCGACTGCTGCCTGACGTCCAGAACTCCTATAGAGGGGAGATGAGATCGAGGGTGCGACTGCTGCCTGACGTCCAGAACTCCTATAGAGGGGAGATGAGATCGAGGGTGCGACTGCTGCCTGACGTCCAGAACTCCTATAGAGGGGAGATGAGATCGAGGGTGCGACTGCTGCCTGACGTCCAGAACTCCTATAGAGGGGAGATGAGATCGAGGGTGCGACTGCTGCCTGACGTCCAGAACTCCTATAGAGGGGAGATGAGATCGAGGGTGCGACTGCTGCCTGACGTCCAGAACTCCTATAGAGGGGAGATGAGATCGAGGGTGCGACTGCTGCCTGACGTCCAGAACTCCTATAGAGGGGAGATGAGATCGAGGGTGCGACTGCTGCCTGACGTCCAGAACTCCTATAGAGGGGAGATGAGATCGAGGGTGCGACTGCTGCCTGACGTCCAGAACTCCTATAGAGGGGAGATGAGATCGAGGGTGCGACTGCTGCCTGACGTCCAGAACTCCTATAGAGGGGAGATGAGATCGAGGGTGCGACTGCTGCCTGACGTCCAGAACTCCTATAGAGGGGAGATGAGATCGAGGGTGCGACTGCTGCCTGACGTCCAGAACTCCTATAGAGGGGAGATGAGATCGAGGGTGCGACTGCTGCCTGACGTCCAGAACTCCTATAGAGGGGAGATGAGATCGAGGGTGCGACTGCTGCCTGACGTCCAGAACTCCTATAGAGGGGAGATGAGATCGAGGGTGCGACTGCTGCCTGACGTCCAGAACTCCTATAGAGGGGAGATGAGATCGAGGGTGCGACTGCTGCCTGACGTCCAGAACTCCTATAGAGGGGAGATGAGATCGAGGGTGCGACTGCTGCCTGACGTCCAGAACTCCTATAGAGGGGAGATGAGATCGAGGGTGCGACTGCTGCCTGACGTCCAGAACTCCTATAGAGGGGAGATGAGATCGAGGGTGCGACTGCTGCCTGACGTCCAGAACTCCTATAGAGGGGAGATGAGATCGAGGGTGCGACTGCTGCCTGACGTCCAGAACTCCTATAGAGGGGAGATGAGATCGAGGGTGCGACTGCTGCCTGACGTCCAGAACTCCTATAGAGGGGAGATGAGATCGAGGGTGCGACTGCTGCCTGACGTCCAGAACTCCTATAGAGGGGAGATGAGATCGAGGGTGCGACTGCTGCCTGACGTCCAGAACTCCTATAGAGGGGAGATGAGATCGAGGGTGCGACTGCTGCCTGACGTCCAGAACTCCTATAGAGGGGAGATGAGATCGAGGGTGCGACTGCTGCCTGACGTCCAGAACTCCTATAGAGGGGAGATGAGATCGAGGGTGCGACTGCTGCCTGACGTCCAGAACTCCTATAGAGGGGAGATGAGATCGAGGGTGCGACTGCTGCCTGACGTCCAGAACTCCTATAGAGGGGAGATGAGATCGAGGGTGCGACTGCTGCCTGACGTCCAGAACTCCTATAGAGGGGAGATGAGATCGAGGGTGCGACTGCTGCCTGACGTCCAGAACTCCTATAGAGGGGAGATGAGATCGAGGGTGCGACTGCTGCCTGACGTCCAGAACTCCTATAGAGGGAAGATGAGATCGAGGGTGCGACTGCTGCCTGACGTCCAGAACTCCTATAGAGGGAAGATGAGATCGAGGGTGCGACTGCTGCCTGACGTCCAGAACTCCTATAGAGGGAAGATGAGATCGAGGGTGCGACTGCTGCCTGACGTCCAGAACTCCTATAGAGGGAAGATGAGATCGAGGGTGCGACTGCTGCCTGACGTCCAGAACTCCTATAGAGGGAAGATGAGATCGAGGGTGCGACTGCTGCCTGACGTCCAGAACTCCTATAGAGGGAAGATGAGATCGAGGGTGCGACTGCTGCCTGACGTCCAGAACTCCTATAGAGGGAAGATGAGATCGAGGGTGCGACTGCTGCCTGACGTCCAGAACTCCTATAGAGGGAAGATGAGATCACAGGGTCCTACTGCTGCCTGACGTCCAGAACTCCTATAGAGGGAAGATGAGATCCAGGGTGCTACCGCTGTCTGACATCCAGATCTCCTAGACAGGAATTTTTTTATCTTTTGTAAAGATTTTATTTTTTATTTTTATTTTATGTGTGTGAGTGTAATGCCTGTGTATGTGTGCCTGTGTCAGGCAGTGCCTGTTGAGTCAGAAGATGGCATTGGATTCTCCTGGAACTAGTTACCGACAGTTTTTAGCTGCCATGTAGGTGCTGGGAATCATACCTAGGCCCTCTGCAAACCAGCCCGTGCTCTTAACCGCTGAGCCATCTCTCCAGCCCTCTAACAAAGAATTCTTACATCTAAACTGGCACTAATAAATACAGGGCTGGAATTTGCAGTTTGAGAGCAATGCTGGCCTGTTTTCTGAAATGGGAAAGCTCCTGGTTAACATCACGCAGTGTCACTTTGTAGCTGGACAGACTTCAGTCATGACTCTGGCAGGAAGAGCGTTTATCTATCCCTGTCCTAGTTCAGGAATGGGGTTCAGGAGGTCCACGAGCAACAGATGACACACAGGCAGAGAAGACATGACCCCACATCCCAGTAGGGGCTGACGGTGCAGGAACTCTGGAGCTAAGGAGACATCCCAGGATCCTCTCTGCTCTGCAGGCCTCAGGCAGCTGAGCCTCAGTGGAGGCTGCAGGGGTGCTCTGCCTACATAGGCACACACATCCCAACACACACATCTGCAGGTTTCAGCCCCAAGCTACTGACAGGCAGGATGAAGAAGTTGAAAACTCAGCACCCCAACCTGAACCAGGGGCCCCCTGAAGTCTCCCTGGCACAATGGCATCCCCTAGAGGACTGAGCCAAATGTGCCTTCTGGGCTGAGCTCCGTGTCTGTCCTGCTGTCTCTCGCCTGCCTGGAACCACTTTCCCACCCAGCAGCTTACATAGTTGAGACCCACTTCTGGAGAACCTAGCATATAAGCTTGGCAAGTTGCTTTGAACAAATGGCCCCAAGAAAAACAGTTTAAGGAAGGAAGATTTCTCTTGACTCATGATTTTGGAGTTCTCTCTCTCTCTCTCTCTCTCTCTCTCTCTCTCTCTCTCTCTCTCGCAGAGTCTCATTGTGTAGCCTTGGCTGGCATGGAACTCATTATGTAGACCAGGCTGGCCTTGAATTCACAAAGCTTTACCTGTCTCTAACCCCTGAGTGCATATGCTATCATGCTCAGGCAATTTTTTTTTTATTTTTTTTTAATTTTATTTATTTCTGGATGTGTATGCGTGTACTGTCTGCATGCAAGTTTGTGCACCTGTGTCATGCAACGCCGCGGAGGTCAGAAGAGGGTGTCGGATTCCCCTGGAACTGGAGTTCTCCTGGAATTGGAGTTTCAGACGGTTCTCGGCCACCATGTGGGTGCTGGGGATCGAACCCGGGTCCTCTGTAAAAGCGGTCGGCGCTCTTAACCGCTAGGCCATCTCTCCAGTCCCAATTTTTTTAATTTTTAAATTGTGTGTGTGTGTGTGTGTGTGTGTGTATGTACACACATGAATGCAGGTACCCATGGAAGCCAGAAGACAGTGTCAGATCCCCTGGAAGTGTTGTTCTGGGCAGTTGTGAGCCACCCAGTGTGGGTGCTGGGAACAAACTCCTGCCCTCCACAAGAGCAGTAAGCGCTTTTAACTACTGAGCCGTCTCTCCAGTTCCTGTTTCAAACCTTAAGTGTAGGGGAGGCATGGTGGTGTGGCTCATTCAGAAGTGTGCAATACATTGTTCACACTACAGCAGACCAGGAGGCAGGAGCATAACAGGAACCAAGGGCTGAGTACTGCCCTGGAAGTCCCGCCCCTAGTGACCTCCCTCCTCCTGCCAGGCCTCACTTCCTGAAGAGTCCCCAGCTTCCCCAAACTGTGCCATCTACTTGGGGAACATTCATTCAAAACATGAGCTTTTGAGGGACATTTCAGATTCAAAAGGGAAGAGGTTGCAGATTCTAGAATTTTTCTTTTTTTTTAATTTTATTTATTTTTGTATGTGTATGAATGTACTGTCTGCATGTAGGTTTGTGCACTCGTGTTGTGCAATGCTGCAGAGGTCAGAAGAGGGTGTTGGATTCCCCTGGAACTGGAGTTAAAGACGGTTCTCAGCTGCCATGTGGTGCTGGGGATCGAACCCAGGTCCTCTGCAAGAGCAATTGGCACTCTTAACCACTAGGCCATCTCTCCAGCCCCTAGAATCTTCTAAATACAAAATTCCATAGTCTAAAATGGTCATGCCTCTGTCCCTTTCTGGCCTAAGGCAACTTTCATTTCAGGACTGATTTGCTGAGGGAATTTCTAGACTAAGTTAAATGATGTAAAAAGACCCACCCTGAATGTGGGTGGCACCATCCCACAGGCTGAGGTCCTGAACTGAATAAAAATGAGAAAGTGAGCTGATCACCTGAGTGTGGTTCATCATAGCTGAAAAGTGGAAATGACCCAAAGATTCGTTACCCAATGGCTGGATCCATTAGCTTTCTGGAGCTGCTGTAACAACTCACCAGGAATGCAACAAAATAAAGGAATTGTGGGGAGAGGGGTGGAGGGTGGAATCAATGAAAGCAAAGACTACTGAAACATGTATAAAAAATGCTCTGGACATTCTCCTGCTCCAGGGCCCACACCTACTCTGCCTGACTAGTTAGACCCTTCCCGCACCATCCCCACCCCTGCGTTGGCCCGAGGCCCCCTTCTGGTTTTCTGCCTGAGACCTCCTGACTAGCCTGCCAGAACCCAGACACTGGATCCCCGGAGTCTTGAGTTGGCCTAGGGCCCCTTTCTCCACTGGAGAGCTCTTCACCGATCAGTGTGGGACTCCTGTCCCACCAGGTAAAAGTCAAAAGTGAGAACCTGAAGCACAGACCAACTAACCAATCACCAGAAAGTGACCAGGATACACCAAGAGTATAAGCAGAACCAAACTTCAGCTAAACAAAGGCAGGCTAGAATTTCTTATCAGACACACAACCAACAGAGGAAACCCATATACCCAAACCACAGTGCAAAAACCCAAATAACATGAAAATCCAAGAAAATGAACATGTTTCCACCAAAACCCACCAGGCCTACAGAAGTGCACTACAGTGAAAACTACCCAGAGGAACCCCAGGACACAGAATTTTATTGAATATTCACAGACATGATCAAATGATTCAACAACTTTAAAGAACACACAAACAAATCAAAGAACTCAAAGAGGATAGGAATAAATTCCAGACTGAAGCTCAAGGAAATACAAGTATACAGCTGAATAAAAAGACAAAAACCAATTCAGGACTTGAAAAGCAGATTCACAAAAGAGATAGAAATATTAAAGAAAGCGCAAGCTGAAATGAAGATGGAATGAAAATTTCAACAAGCAAATTTGAAATAACAGGAGGAAGCCTCACAAGCAGAATGAAAAAAATGGACAACAGAATATCACAGCTGGATGACAAAGCTGAAGAACTGGAACACGCAAGCAAAGACTACAATAAATTTTTTTTAAACACAGGAATGGAATATGCAGGAAATTTGGGACACCAACAAAAGATGAAATCTACACACCATAGGTGTAGAGGACACAGTACTTGGAATAATGATCCAACCCCAGCTGTGAACACTAACAACCACAGTGACCACCACAGGAAACAATAATGCTGCAGTAGTGGAACTTTTTTTTGAGATAGGGTCTCCCTGTAGCCCCAGCTGACCTGAAACTCACTATGTACATCAGGCTGGCCCTGAGCTCACAGAGATCTGCCTGCCTCTGCCTCCTGAGTGCTGGAACTGAGGCCTGTGCCACCATGCCAAGCTGCAGTAGTGACACTTTTATCTTGGGGGTAATCAACAGTTATCTAAGTTGGACTTAAAGCCTGTTCAGTGTATGGTAGGTATATAAACATAGCCAAATACACATGGCTGAACAGGTCATAGATCCTAGAGAAAACCCCAAGGCTGTCCCTTGGAACTGGAGTTAAGGATAGTTGTTAGCTACCCTTATCATGTGCTGCTGGGAACCAACCCTGCATCCTCTACAAGAACAGCCGTGCTCTTACCTGCTGAGCCATCCCTCCAGCGCTGCTTATGTTGCTTCTTGAATATTTCCTAATAGCGTGAAGAAAACTATATCTGAATGTGTGTGTGTGGTATGTGTGCAGTGTGTGGTGTGTCCATGTGGTGTGTGTGTTAGTGTATATTTTTGGAGGTGTTTATTTATGGAGGCTAGATCTCAATATCAGGCATCTTCTAACCCTCTCCATCTTATTCTTTTTTAAATTTATTTATTATTTTTTATGTGTATGAGTGTACTGTCTGCATGCAGGTTTGTGCACCCGTGTCGTGCAATGCTGCGGAGGTCAGAAGAGGGTGTCGCATTCCCCTGGAACTGGAGTTAAAGATGGTTCTTAGCCACCATGTGAGTGCTGGGAATCAAACCCAGGTCCTCTGCAAGAGCACTCAGCACTCTTGACCACTGAGCCATCTTTCCAGCCCCTCCACCTTATTCTTTGAGACAGGTTCTTTCACTGAGCCTAGAGCTCACCAGTTTGGTTAGATTGCCTGGCCAGCAAGGTTCAAGAATCTGCCTGTCTCCACCACCCCCCTCCTTATATTCCCCCAACTCTAACACTGATGTTGCAGACCCATGCCACCATGCCTGGCTTTCAGATGGGTGCTGAGGATGAAACTTGTGTCCTTAGGCTTGTTCCATGAGCACTTTACTGACCAAGCCATCTTCCAGCCCCGAAGCTGAGAATTTTTTTTTTAAGGGAATGAAATGAAAAGCAAACAATCGGGAGATAGTATTTGCAAACCACATTCACTAAAAGAAGTATATCGAGAATGTATATGTGCGTATGTACATGTATGTGTGTACATGTGTTTATACACACATACATATACATATATGAACTCTCAAAAATTCATAATACAGGGCTGGAGAGATGGCTCAGTGGTTAAGAGTACTGGCTGCTCTTGCAAAGGACTGGAGTTCAGTTCCCAGCACCCAGATGGCAACTTACAGCCATCTGTAACTCCAGTCTGGTGCCGTCTTCTGGTCTTTGCAGGCATTGCAGGGACATGGTCCACATACATATATACACTCATACAGGTAAAATAAATACATTTTTAATTCTTTTAAAAATCAAGCCAGGCATGGTGGCGCACGCCTTTAATCCCAGCACTCAGGAGGCAGAGGTAGGTGGATCTCTGTGAGTTCAAGGCCAGCCTGCTCTACAGAGTGAGCTTCAGGACAGTTGTTACTAAAAGGGAGACCCTGTCTCAAAAATACCAAAAAAAGGATAAAACTAAAAAAAAAAAAAAATCAATGGTAGCTGGGTGTGGTGGTGCTCACCTTTAATCCTAGCACTTGGGAGGCAGAGGCAGGTGGATCTTTGTGAGTTCAAGGCCAGCCTGGTCTACAGAGCAAGTTCCACGGCAGCTAGGGCTACAGGGAGACCCTATCTCAAGAAGACCAAAAATAAAAATAGTAAAAAAAATATAACTAGGAAATGAGCAAAAGAAGTAAATATTTCACTTAAAAATATATAAGAAAAAATAAATAAATAAAAATAAAAATATATAAGAATAACCAATTAGCACACAAGACACTCAGCTTCTCTAGCCATTGGAGACATGTAAATGTAAACCATAATGAGGTATCACCACAATCTGATGAACAGTAACAGCCCCGGATCCCAGGGAAGACTCAGAGAGGTTGGTCCCTCAGACCTTGTTTGTGGGAGTGTAAACTAGTGCTGCCTTGGTGGAAAACAATTTGACAACTGATTCTTTTTTTTGAGACAGGGACTCCCTGTAGCCCCAGCTGTCCTGGAACTCACTCTGTAGACCAGGCTGACCTTGAACTTGCAGAGATCTGCCTGTCTCTGCCTCCCAAGTGCTAGGATTAAAGGCATGCACCATGCTACCACACCCTGTTTGACAACTGATTCTTTTTTTTGAGACAGGGACTCCCTGTAGCCCCAGCTGTCCTGGAACTCACTCTGTAGACCAGGCTAGCCTTGAACTCACAAAGATCCACCTGCCTCTGCCTCCCAAGTGCTAGGATTAAAGGCGCGACAACTGATTCTAAATCTAAAGATAAACATTCCAGGGCTGGAGAGATGGCTCAGAGGTAAACAGCACTGCCTGCTCTTGCAGAGGACCCAGGTTTGATTCCCAGCACCCACATGGCAGCTAACAACCATCTGTGACTCCAGTTCCAGGGGATCCGACGCCTTCTTCTGACCTCTGTGAACATTCCACAACACAGGTGCACCTACATACATTCAGGCAATACACTCATACACATACAATAAAAATAATAAATAAACTATTTAAATAAATAAATAAATAAATAAATGTGAACATTCCAGCAGTCCTGGGCGTTTATCTCTGAGGAATGAAAAATTGCTGCGTCAGCTGCTTTGCTCACACCCCTATGACAGGTGACCTGGCAAAATCAGTTCAAAGGAGGACGCATGTATTTGGATCACTGTTCCAGGAGGTAGCAATCCATCCTGGAGGGGAAGGCAGGCAGTAGGCGGCTCCACGGAGGGAGGCGGGAACATGTGGCCTGGACATCTCAGCTCCACATCTTAGCGGAACAGGAGGCAGAGAACCAACTAGAAGTGGATCCTTAAGTCCCAATCCCTGCCTGGACCCTGTTAGGTTCATTTTGAGGAGAGGCTCGGCACAGAGAGGAGAAAATATCAGGACTCTGATGATGAAAAGGAAGTCAGGTTTATTTTAGGCATGGTGGCTGGCTGCCTGTGCCAGGATTAGGATGACTAGTGTTAGATTGTCCCCAGAATGGTCACTTTGTACCCAGGCACACAAGGAAGTGAGATTACTGGGAGGTGGGGGCGAGATGAGGGATTAGGGTGTAGGTGGATCTGTGGCTGGTATCAGTAGAAGTATCTCGAGATACTGAGGCTTATGACCAGGCTATTACAGAACTTTCTCAGAACTTCTACCTCAGTTGGCTTCCTAGAAAATCTCTGACTTAGGTGGGCTTACGACCTTACAGACCCTTCTCCCACAAGTTACACCACCTCCCTGTGCTGGAAAGCTCTAATGTCAACTTGATATACCTGGGTGGAGGGAGCCTCAGCCAGGGAACTTCCTCCATTGGACTGGCCTGTGGCCATGTCTCTGGGGCATCTTCTTGATTGTTGAGTGATATGGGAGGACCCAGCCCACAGTGGGTGGGGCCACCCCTGGGCAGGTTGTTCTGATTTGCATAAGAAAGCAAGCTGAACATGGCCAGGGGTACTAGAGTGTTCCTCCATGGCCTGTGCTTCAGCTCCTGCCTCCAGGTTCCTGCCCTGAGTTCCTACCTTGGGCTCCTTCAATGATGAATTGTGACCCAGGAGATGTAAGCTAAATAAACCCCTTCCTCCCCAAGTTGGTATTAGTCATAGCAACTGAAAGCAGTGTACAGAACCCCCAAACAGCACCACCTGCTGGAGATTGTGATAGTTTGCATGAGAAATGACCTCCTCCTTAGGCTCAAGGATTTGAATACTTGGCTCCAGTTGGTGGAGCTGTTTGTGGAGGTTCAGGAAGTGTGACCTTGCTGGAGAAACAGACTTTGAGAGTTCATAGCCTCATGCACCTGTTTCCCCGCCTGCTTGCAGAGGTGAGCTCTCAGCTTCCAGCTCCTGCCACGCCTCCCCACCATGATGACCTCTTATCCCTCTGGAATCAGAAGCCTGATAAACCCTTCTACCTGTTGCCTTGGTCGTGGTGGGTTGTTTTTGTTTTTTGTTTGTTTGTTTGTTTGTTTTCCCAGAGCAACAGAAATATTACTAATACAGAGACCAACCATTCAAACCCAGGAGTCAGTGGGGGTTTTTTAATTATTTTCTTTAATTTTATGTGTGTGAGTGCTTCACCTGCACATATATAAGTGCACCTGTGCACGCAGTCTGTAGAAGCCAGAAGAGGGCATCAGATGCCCTGGAACTGGAGTTACAGACAGTTGTTAGTTGTCATGTGGGTGCTGGGAACTGAACCCAGGTCCTCTGCAAGAACAGCTACTAGTCTTAACCAATGAGTCATCTCTCTAGCCCAAGTCAGTATTTTATATTTCACATGGAAACTGTAACAGATTCACACACACACACACACACACACACACACACACAAACCCTGTACATGCTCCTGTAAGTAACCCTAATTAAACTCAATGTTCACCAAAAAATATATTGTTATATGATTTTATCCATAATAGCCAAAAATTGAAAATGACCCAATGCCCTCCAGCAAAACTGCAACATCACGTCATGAATACTACTTAGCCTGTGATACTTAGCCCAAGAACAAACCAGGATATAGATAATAACTTTGATATATCCTAAGGGAATTATGCAGTGTAGAGAGAAAGCCAATCTCAAAAGGTTAGACATTACATGATCTCATTTATATAACAGTCTTTAAATGGCAAAGTTATGGAAATGGAAAATAGTTTAGCTGTTTGCAGGGATGAGGACTGGTGACGGGAGGCTGTGCGGTCAGAATGGGACAGCATAAAGTTCATTCTTGGGGAAATGGAATGCTCTGGTAGCTTTTGTCTCTGTTTTGTTTTTGCTTTTGTTTTTTAACAGTGCTGGGAATTGACCCTAGGGGTCTTATACATGCTAAGCAGGGTTTCTGCGACTGAGCTACACCCTAGCTCCTCACTGGGGGATTCTAGGAAACTGCTCTACCACTGAGCCACACCCCCAGTCCCTCACTGGGGGATTCTAGGAAACTGCTCTACCACTGAGCCACACCCCCAGCCCCTCACTGGGGGATTCTAGGAAACTGCTCTACCACTGAGCCACACCCCCAGTCCCTCACTGGGGGATTCTAGGAAACTGCTCTACTACTGAGCCACACCCCCAGCCCCTCACTGGGGGATTCTAGGAAACTGCTCTACCACTGAGCCACACCCCCAGTCCCTCACTAGGGGATTCTAGGCAAAGGCTTTAGAGATTAGTCATACTCCAAGCCCTGTAAACTCTGGCATTGTGCCCCAAGATCAAAACAATGACAGGTAGGTCAGTCTTTCCTGGCACCTGGGAACTCTTGCTATCAGACATGGCTCATGGCCTAGACAGACAGACAAGGGCTGAGCTCCCAGGAGACTCTGCCAAGCCCCAGAGCAGAAGACCCTCCAACACACCGACATGGAGGGTGGTGGGAGCCTGGAAATGAGCACAGTACAGACATATATTGGAAATCCAAGGGTAACCTACCATGATACAAAGCAGACAACTACCGTCCACACGGGCAGCACCCGGGAGGCCACCCTTGACTGCATCTTTCCCATGTTTTCTGAAGTGAGGTGTTGCTGGGTCTTCACACATGGCCAGCTCCAGATAGCACACTGTCCCTCAGCAAAGTCACCATATGGTCTGTGTTCCAGCCCAAGACTCCTGCTATTCTTTTCTTAAAGATTTGTATTTATGGGCTAGAGAGATGGCTCAGCAGTTAGGAGCATTGGCTGTTATTGCAGAAGATCCAGGTTTTAATCCCAGCACCCACATGACAGCTAACAACCACCTGTAACTCCAGTTCCATGGGATCCGATGCCTTCTTCTGACCTCCACATTGTATGACACGGGTGCACTTATATACATGCAAGCATAACACACATAAACAAAATTTTAAAAATAATTTTTAAAAGATTTGTGTTTATTTGTGTATTTACATCTGTCTCAGTGTTTACTGCATGTGTACAGATGCCTGTGGTGGCTAGAAGAGAGTATGAGATCCCCTAGGGCTGGAGTTATAGGTGGTTGTTACCTGACATGTGGGTGCTGGGAACTTATCTCAGGTCCTCTGGAAAAGAAGCCAGTGTTGTTAACTGCAGATCCATCTCTCCAATCTCTCTTGATATTCCTTTCCATGGTGGTTAATCTTCACTGTCAACTTGACAGGGCCTCATCTGTGAGCTTTGTGCTCAACATTCTTCGGGCTCAGTGTCATCCCTCCCCCACCCTCGTCTGTATGCTCCCACACATCCACCCACACAGCACACGGAGGTTAGAAGGGCCCCACACCCCCTGAGAGTTCTTTCTCTCAAGGTAGTTGAAGGGCACCCCATCTCTGAAGGGCTTCTCCACACCCCACACCCAAGAGTCAGCAGTCTGCAGTAGAAAAGCACATTCTTTGAAGTCACTTCTCAGCGGGCTTGAGGCACAGGGAAGCAGCTCTGCTGTGGGGACAGCACGCTGAGGCGGCAGCCCTTAGTGTTGGCAGCCATTGAGAACACCGAGCCCAAGAGGCATTCCTGCAGATGCCTCCCAGGCAGCCGTGGCCATGAGCAACTGGTGTACCACATGGTGTAGAGCAAATTAGTGTCCTTTGGTGGTGAACACAGACTGGAACTTAACATGTCCTTCCTCATTTTCACCACCATGGTGCTGAGGTCTTGCCAAAGCCCTTGTTTGAAATCCTCAAGTGAAGGGTTGCAGTCATGGCTCAGAGGTAGAACACCTGCCTAGAATCCCCCAGGGAGGGGCTGGGGCATGGCTCAGTGGTAGAGCACCTGCCTAGAATCCCCCAGGGAGGGGCTGGGGCATGGCTCAGTGGTAGAGCACCTGCCTAGAATCCCCCAGGGAGGGACTGGGGCATGACTCAGTGGTAGAGCACCTGCGTAGAATCCCCCAGTGAGGGGCTGGTTGCTGGCAGGGATGATCGGTGTGGCCCTCTCCCTCTGGCTGCACTTGCTCCCAGAACTCTGTCTGTCTTTCCCAGACTGCTTGGGCTGCTCTCACTTCCTTGTGCTGTACGTGTGGCTGCTTGCTAGTGGCATTGCCTGCTGGTTCCCACCCAGCACTGAATAGTATGAGGAGGCCCCGCCCCTGCAGCTGCCCAAACTTTACATCCCACCACCTGCTTTCCAGCTTCTCCAGCACTTGCACGTGGGTGCCTGTGAGAGGCTGATATCAAAGTCCTGGGCCTTCTGGCAGATGCTACACGCCACAGAGGAGGTGAACTGCCCTTCCCACTCCTTGGGGAGTCATAATGGACTGGCAGCCAGTCATGGGGTTGTCCGAGACTCTCCTGGATTGCTCACACTCCTTGGGCTCCTGACAAGGTTCCTTTAGTAGCCCCTCTCCTCCTCTTTCCTCCTGTCTGGAATATTGACATAATGGCTGGCACTGCAAGGGCAGTCATAACCATTATGAGGATGGAAGTCACACACTGAGTATGGAAGGAACAGAAAGACAGAAACAGTTTGAGACAGAGCCACTTATCCATAAGTGGAAGTGGGGAAGGTGAAAGAAAGGGAGGGAAAGAGGGAGAGAGGGAGGGAGGGAGGGAGGGAGGGAAAGAGGGAGGGAGGGAGGGAGGGAAAGAGGGAGGAGGGAGGAGGGAGGGAGGGAGAGGGAAGGGAGAAAAAGAAAAAGAAAGAGAAAGAAGGAAGGAAGGAGGGAGGGAGGGAGGGAGGGAGGGAGGGAAGGAAAGATGGAAGGAAGCCAAAAGTGGGGCTGGGAAGGTAGCTTAGTGGGTAAGAGTGCTTGCTGTTCAGGCATGAAGACTTGAGTTTAAATCTCAAGCCCCCACATAGAAGCAAGGCATGGAAATAATAAATCAAGCAGGGCATGGTTATGCAACCCCATAACCCCAGCGTCTGCTGTGGAAACAGGGAGAACCCAAGAACTCACCTGCCAGCAGCCAAGCTAACGCAGTGAGCTTCAGCTTCAAAGGGGTAGTCCACAGTAAGACGGGGAGTCCTGCTGTGTGTGTGTGTGTGTGTGTGTGTGTGCGCGCGCGTGTGTGTGCGTGTGTGTGTGTGTGCATGTGTGTGCGTGTGTGTGTGCATGTGTGCGCGTGCGTGGTGTGCGTGTGTGTGTGCGCGCGCGCGTGCGCGTGTGTGTGTGTGTGTGTGTGTGTGTGTGTGTGTACCTATACATTCACATGCATACAACAACAGAGAGAGAGAGAGAGAGAGAGAGAGAGAGAGAGAGAGAGAACGAAGCCCAAACTATGGTCTCAGAGTCATCAATGTCACAAGACACCTCCTTCCTAGCTGCCTGGGACTATGATCCGTCATACTTTCTCAAAGCAAGCCACACCCTTGTCTGGAAGCTGAGCTACAGGTTGGAACAAGGTGGAAGATGTACAAACCTCTAAGTGTTCCTTCTAGAAGTCTCTGTTGGGAGACAGCACAGGCTCCTTGTTCTTTCCTGATTCTGAACAGAAGATTCTATTTCAGTCTCATATAAACCAAGTGATGCTTACACAGCCCCCTCTCAGGAAGGAGCTGTGCTGTGCTGAACTGAAGACCGTGGAGCTCCCAGGTACCCACATTCCACCAGCTCAGAGGTCCCTGAAATAAGTGATGAAACTCAGCTCAGGCGCAGAGCAGAAAGTACCAGTGGAGAAAAAGGAAAGGGAAGGGAGCGGAGGGGAGGGGAGGGGAGGGGAGGGGAGGGAAGGGAAGGGAAGGGAAGGGAAGGGAAGGGAAGGGAAGGGAAGGGAAGGGAAGGGAAGGGAAGGGAAGGGAAGGGAAGGGAAGGGAAGGAAGAAAGGAAGGAGCGAGCCAGGAGCAGAGCCCTCTAGAATGCCGGAACTCCATCAGATTGTCAAGTCTCAAAACTCACAGCACGGGGCTGGGGAGATGGCACAAGGGGTGAAGCGCTGGCCTAAAAGCATGAAGGCCCGAGAGCACCTTGCCGGGACTCTCATGAAAACCTTGACTTCTCGTGTAATCTCAGCATTCCTATGAGAAGATGGGAAGCAGAGACATGAGAAATTTCCAGAGCTTTTGAGCCACCAAGCCTGACCACAGGAGTTCAATCCCCAGGAACTACCACATAGGGAAGGCATGAACCCACTCCCACAAGTTGTCCTCTGATTCCCCAACACACGCATGTACTCCATGGCACTTGTGCACAAAACACAAAAATAATTAATGTAAAATAAAATTTTCAAAAATAAAATGTTGGCCAGATGTGGTGACGCACGCCTTTAATCGCAGCACTAGGAGACAGAGTCTCTTGGATCTCTGTGAGATTGGTCTACATAGGGATCTCAGTCAGTAAAGCACTTGCCTGAGTTCAGTCCTGTGCAGTGCATGCTTATGATCCTAGCAACAGTGAAATGGGAGGTGGAGACAGGCAGGTTCCTGCAAGCTCATAGGCCAGCCAGCCTGGCATACATGGTAAAGTTTCAGGCCAGTGAGAGACCTCTGCTCAAACAAAAAGTGGAAGGCGCCTAAGGGATGACACTCTGACCTCTACATGTACACACACACACACACACACACACACACACAGAAATGAAGACTAGAGGTTTAGTCCCAAAGACAGATTACTGTGGAAGTCCTAATGAATTCTTGTCTGAGTCCTGTCGACTGGTTTTCCACAGAACAATGCCCTCTTATCTCAGCCCAAAGCAGCCATTCGATTAGCACTGGCAGGAGGGCTGAAAGTTTGAGACCAGCTGAAGGGGGCTGAGTTCAGCCACGTAGAGGAGCCTAGGGCCACGCTTCAGCTCAGGGAGTCAGGGATGAGATGAGAAAGCACATTCAGGGAGCTAGACCAGGCAGGTCTTGATGAGTAATAGGGCGTTGGGGGTTAGAGGGAAGCTAAGGGACTTGGGGGTGTTCAGTGGATAAGAGCACCGCTGAGCAAGCCTGGGGACTCAAGTTCAAATCCCAGCATAGAGCTGAGGTAGGTAAAACACTTGCTCCACAAGCATGGAAGACCTAAAATTGCATCCCCAGAACTCACAGAAACAGAGGCAGCGGGGCACACCTGCCACCCAGTGTCCTAAGATGGGAGGAAGCAGGAAGGCCCATGTGACTCCCTAGCCAGTCAACCTAAGCCACTTGGTGAGAGAGCCTGGTTCAAAAAACAAGGCAGATGTCTCCCGAGGAATGGAACCCAAGACTGTCCTCTGGCCTCCACATGCACACATGTGCATACTCACAGGAACTGGACACACATGTGCACACTCATAGGAACTGGACACGCATGCACACATGTGCACACTCATAGGAACTGGACATGCGTGCACACTCATAGGAAATGGACACACATGCACACATGTGCACACTCAGGAACTGAACATGCATGTACATGCACACACAGAAGACTAGGCTGGAGATACAGGTCACTTGGTGAGTATTGGCCCATTACCAAGAAGCCCTAGATTCTACACCCAGCACCACAGAAAACCTAGTGTGGTCCATGCTTGTAATCCCAAGACTCCACAGGTGGAGGAAATGAGAGTCAAAATCAAGGTCAGTGCTGAGAGATGGCTCAGCAGTTAAGAGCACCAGCTGCTCCTGCAGAAGACCCAGGCTCAGTTCCCAGCAACCACGTGATAGCTTGCAACCATCTATAACTCCAGCTCCAGGGAACCCGACATCCTCTTCTAGCCTCTGTGGACATCCACACATGTGGTGCACTTACATACATGCAAGCAAAACACTCATACACATAAAATAAAAATAAACTGCCAGGCATGGTGACACATGCCTTTAACCCTAGCACTCGGGAGACAGGTGGATCTCTGTGAGTTCAAGGCCAGCCTGGTCTACATAGGGAGTTTTAGTCCAGCTGGAGCTACAGGGAGATCCTGTCTCAAAAAGACCAAACAACAAACAGAAAAAGAACTGTGATTTATGGGGACAGTGCCCTGAATGTCTTGGACGCTCTTTCTGTCTGTTACAAAGTGGGTCAGGCTCCTTCTTATCCACTTAGACCCCAATTTCATTAAGAGACTTTGGGGGGCTTTACACATCTAAAAGGGGGGACCATTCAGAAAGACTTTGCAGGTTTGCAGGGATTGAAATGGGTTAGTGGAACAAACACAAGAGTTCAGATCCCCAGAATTCACATAAAAGTCATGCTTGGGGCTGGAGAGATGGGTCAGTGGTTAAGACTGCCGACTGCTCTTGCAGAGGACCCGGGTTGGATTCCCAGCACCCACAAGATGGCTAAGAACCATTTTTAACTCCAGTTCCAAGGGAATCTGATGCCCTCTTCTGACCTCTGCAGCACTGCATGACACAGGTGCACCAACCTACATGCAGACTGTACATTCATACACATAAAAAAATAGTCATGCTTATAACCCCGTGAGGGAACCCAAGTCAGGTGGAGCGCTGGGCTCACTGTTTGACAAACTCCAACCAAGGGGAGACCCTGCCTCATAACAAGGCTGTCCTCTGGCCTTCACATGCACACATGCACACGCACGTGCCCATAAACACAAGATTTTTCATACATTTTTAACTTATTCTTGGGGATTTTCACTTTCACCTCTAAAATTAAAGGAACCTATGGGGTGGGTATTTGCATTTAGACATTCCTTTCACTTTGTTTCTTTGTTTTTGACACAACATCTCCCCATAGCCCTAGTTGGCTAACCTGGAATTCAGTATATAAGCCGTCTGGCCTCCATCTCACAGAGATCACCTGCCTCTGCCTCCCAAGTGCTGGGATTAAAGGGGTGTGCCACCACATCTGGCTGATGTTCCACTGACTTTTTAAAATGTTTTAACTGCTGTTTATGTGTATGTATGTCTCTATATGTATGTGCATGTGGGTGCAGTACCCACAGAGGCCAGAAGAGGGCGCAGTACTTCCTGTGCAGCTGGAATCACAGGTGGTTATCAGCCATCTGAAAGGAGTGTTGGGAACCAAACTCAAATCCTCTGCAAGAGCCAAAAGCACTCAATCTCTGAGCCATCTCTCCAGCCCCTCTACTGACTTAAAAAATATATATCCACCATGAAGCTGCCCATCTTATCGCCGTATCTTACTGCCCGTTATAGTTTCCTGCTGACTGTCAGGTTTCTCCCCACAGGTCATATCAAGTCAGATCAAAGCACTTTCTTTTCTTTATTTGTGTTACTGAGATTGACTCTGGGGCCGCGTGAACACTGGACGGGCACTTCCTGAGCCACACTCTGGACCAATTAGGTTAACTGTTCTGTTTTTTACTGCTGAGTCATCTCACTGGCCAAATTTAAGCTATTTTTTTAAGTAATGATAAAAATATAGGAATTCTGATCAAAGAGAGACCTAGTACTTAGCTGTGTGCATGTGTATGTTTAATATATTTTGAAATTTTTTAAATGTCTAAAGCCAAAGTCAGAATAAGAAAGAACAAACTAGGGATATTTCAACTGATACTAAGAGCTCATGAATTTGTATAAGTTTGTATAAGATTGGAGGGGGAATGGTTTGCACATAAAGTAGTCAACCAAAAATAAGTTTTTTTTGGAGTTTTGGGCATGTATGTACATGCATGTGGAAGCCACAGGTTGTCATGAGTCTTCCTCTGACCACCTCCATCTTAGTTACTGAAATAAAGTCTCTCACCAATTCTACTCAGCTAGCCAGCTTGCTTCAGAGATCTCCGCCTTCCCAATACTGGGATTACAAGCACAGAATTTGGCTTTGGGGGTGAGGGGCACAGCAGTTCTTGAGATCCAACTCTGGTTATCCTGCTTGCAAGGCAAACACTAAACAGCTCCATGGATCACCTAGCTCTGCCTTCTAAGTGCTGGGATTACAGGTGGGTAGCCACACCCACCCAGCATTTACTTGAGTCCCAGGGACCTGAACTCTGGTCCTCACGCTGATACATCAAATGCTTCCCTGGCTAAGTCATCTCTCCAGCCCCTACCCCTACCCCAAAATAAGTTTTAGAAATTCTGAACATACTACAAAGTGGTGGAGGCAAAAGACCAAGTTTTCACAAACAGATGCTGTGATTAAGCACTGCCCCTTCATAGCTGCTGGTGTCCATGTGACAGGAATAGCCTGACCTGCAAGGCTGAGATCCTGTAATTATGTGTTCGGACGGACATGTCTTACCAGATCTCTGTGGTACATTCATGGTGAGGGGCCAGGTACAGAGTTCTGTGGGTAGGGGGACAAGCCACACTGAACTGGGCCACAGGGAATTACTCCTGAGGGAGTCTAGAACCGACATCCAGCTGGCTGGAACAGTGGTGCCCACCTGTCAGCTCAGCTTCTTGGGAATTTCAGGCAGGAGGACCTGAAATTGAAGGCCAGCATGGGCTACATAACGATACTCTGTCTCAAAATAAAACAAAAAAGGCAAAACAGAACAGAACCCATGTGACTTGGCCTCCCACCCTGCCTACCAATCCAATAATAAAAGCACTGGAAACTGTCAGTTCTGTCACCAAAGAGTCTTCATTTCTACAGTCAACCATGTCACCAAACAAGCAAGGCCGTCAGCAGAGGGTGGGTCCAGCCTGGCCCATCCACCTGCCACCAAGCAAGCAGCTCTGTTCTTCTCCCCAGACAACTGCCTCGAAAAAGCTTCCCAGCTGGGCGTGGTGGCTCAGGCCTTTAATCCTAGCACTTGGGAGGCGGAGGCAGGTGGATCTTTGTGAGTTCAAGGCCAGCCTGGTCTACAGAGCAAGCTCCAGGCCAGCTGCAGGGACTAAAAGGGAGACCCTGTCTCAAAAATACCAAAAAAAAAAAAATTTTAATGTAAATAAATAATAAATAAATAAATAAATAAATAGCTTCCCTTGGAGGCTAGGGAGATGGCTCAACTGGAAACTTGTTATGACCTGCGTTTGTTGCCAAGAAACCACATATAGAAAAAAAAAAAAGCCAGGTATGGTGGCACGCTTGTGATCCCAGTGCTGAGGAGGCCTTGGGATCTCAAGGGCCTCACTAGCCCACTTGGCAAGCTCCAGGTCAATGGCAGACTGTCTCAAAAGCAAGGCCCCTGGGGCTGGAGAGATGGCTCAGTGGTTAAGAGCACTGGCTGATCCTGCGGGAGACCTGAGTTCAGTTCCCCTGACAGCTAAACAAGCATCCCTAATTCCAGGTCTGGCGGATCTGCTGCCTTCCGGCCTGCACACGCATTGTACAGATGTGGTGCACACACATGCAGGCCAAACAGTCATACACATAAAATGAAAACAAATAGACCAAAACACAAAACAAGGCTCCTGAGGAACAAAACCTGCAACTGACCTCTGCCCTCATATTCATGCACATGCATACACACACACATACACAAACACATACGCACACACATGCACACACACGCACACACATACATAACACACGCACACACACGTGCGCGTGCACACATACACACATGCACACACACGCACATGCGTACACACGCAAACATGCACACACACGCACAGGCACACACACACACACACACACACACACACACACACACAGCTGGGTACTAGGGAAGCTGAGACAGGAGGCTCTTGGGAGCTCGCTGGCCAGCCCGCCTGCTTGCACTGTAAGCTTCAGGTTCAACGAGAGACCTGGTCTCAAAAAATAAAGTGGGGGTTGATAGCTCAGGGCTCCTAGGGGAGGGAGGGTCAGTTTTCTTTAAGGTTGTGGCCCCTGGTAAGGTCAACTATATTCCAGTGGATGGCCCCACACCCATGAGAAACAGGACTCAGCCGGTTATTAAAGAAAATAAATGAGACATGCTGGCACAATTCCTAATCCCAGCATTCAGGAAGCAGAGGCAGGTGGATCTCTGGGTTCAAAGCCAGCCAGATCTACATAGCAGGTTCCAGGCAAGGAGAGAGGAAGGGAGAGAGAAAGAAAAAGTTAGGAAGGGGAGTGAAGGGTGGATCTGGGAGGGTTAGGGAGGGGAGGAGGGGTGAGTCTGGGAGGGTTAGGGAGGGGAGGAGGGGTGGGTGAATATGATAAAGTACATTGTATGCATGGATGAAATTTTCTTTTCTGATTTTCCTTTTCTTTTTTCTTTTTTAGGTGATTTTCCTATAGTCCCAGCTGACCTGGAACTCACCATGTAGAACAGCCTGGCCTCAATCTCTCAGAGACCCACTTACCTCTGCCTCCTGACTGCTGAGAGTAAAGGCATGCACCACCACACCTGGTTTATGTATCAAATGTTCAAAGAATAAAAATCTTACATTTAAAAGCAGAGAGACTGAGGAAGACAACCAGCTTTAGCCTCTGGCCTCTATATGCACATGCACACATACATACATATGCACACACACACACACACACACACACCTGCATTCACTGAGACTGCCACACTGGAGCAACTGGGGTGAAGCCTTCATGACAGCCCTCTCAGCTTCCAGCCAGCATCTCCAGCCAGCCATGAGAGGGCACCTTCTTAGATGGTGCCCTCCTAGGGGTGGCCCTGCCCAGTCTTCAGACATCCGTATCTGCTGACAAGTGAGAATGGCCTTGCTGAGCTCTTAAGAAAACTCTTCACCCATAAACTTGTGAGCCAAATAGAATGACTGTTGTTTTACCCACACACACATCACAGAGACACAGCAAGGGCATGCCTCTCCCTGCCTTCCCACTTCCGAATACGCCCCTCCACCTGACCTTCCTTTCTGTCCATCAAACTCACCAAAAGAGCCCAGGCCCAAAGCTTTGTATAGTGATTGTTTTCTTTCTCCAAGGAAACCCCAGGGGGAAACTGCAGCCCTTCCCCTAGCTATCTCCTTGTCAGGTCAAAGGAACTAGCTCAGCAAATTCTTCTCTGTCACCTGATTAAGATTCCATCATGGGTCAGCAAGATGGCTCAGCAGGTAAAGGTGCTTGCGGCCAAATTTGACAAACTGAATTTGCTCCCTGGGATCCACAGGGTAAAAGATGAGAACTTACTCCTGCAAGTTGTCCTCTGTCCTCCACACTTGCACCATGGCACATGCATGTCCATGCACACACACAAATTAAATATAGAAAATGCTAAAAATCTAAAATAAAGGAAAATCAAAAACAGCACTCAGAGGCAGATGGATCTCTGTGAGGTGGAGGCCAACCTGCTCTACATAGCGAGTTCCAGGCCAGCTTGGCTACAGGGAGACCCTGTCTCAAAAAAAAAAAAAATCTATTTTTCTCAGCAGTTTACCCGGTGCTCTTTTTTGTTTGTGTTCACCTGTGAGGTCTCTATCAGAGCGTAAAGTCCATGTGTAAAAGGTGCTGTCCTTACTGTTTAGGTCACCTGCCCCCTTGCATAATACCTAGTGTTTAGTAAACAAGAACAAGTGTTTATAAAATGAATGCATACCAGGGATGACTGAGAAAATCGGTTGGTTGTGGTGGAGAGGCTGATGTGAGGGCTGGAGGGATCTGAGTGACACAGGTGGGTCACAGATGGGAATCTGGAGCAAAGAAAGCACGTGTAGTGTTCCCAGAGTGACACACAGGCGCCTGGCCTAACCCATGAGGTACAGGCAACAAACCACAATCCCTCTCTCTCTCTTTTTTTTCATATAGCTCAGACTAGCCTTCAACTTATGGTCCTCTGGCCTCCCCTCCAGTATCTGTGACTACAGATATGCACCACTGCCCCAATCATCATCATCATCATCATCATCATCATCTCCTCCTCCTTTTTTGACACAGGGTCTCACTTAGTCCAGGTTGGCCTTACTATGTAGCCAAGGATGACCTTGAGTTCCTGAGCCTCCTGCCTCTATCTCCCAAGAGCTGGGATTACAGATAAGCACCACCACCTCTCATTTAATGTAGTGCTCGAGACTGAACCCAGGGCTTCGTGCATGATAGGCAAGCACTCTGCCACAAAGCTACAGCCCCAGCCCAGCCACCTAAACCATGTCTAAGTATATAGTCCTGTGGCAGGAAGCACACGCACACTGCGCAAGTACCACAACTACCCATTTCCAGAACTTTTCCATCTTCCCAAGAAGGTACTCCATCCCGGGTAATCCCCTCCCTGGTCTCCAGCACCCAGCATTCTACTTCCTATTCCAGGGCCCCTATATAAACAGGCTCATGTAGCATAGGGTCTTGACCTCATCATCCTCCAGCCTCAGCGTGCCTAGTTGCTGGGATTACAGGCCTGTGTACCACCACACCTTGCTAACCAATGTTCTTTTGTTACTGGTGTATCCCTCTTAGCACAAAGTCCTCAAGGGTCTTAACTTCCACTTTTGAAATACAATACATATACGTAAAATATCCATCATCCCTTCCTGATTTAGTCCATGCATTGGACTGACAAGATTCTACAGGTTCGTGGTGTGAACTGCGGACACTAGTTCAAGGAGAGCAGCCAGTGCTCCACTCCACCCCCGGTCAGTATTTAACCTTCACGACCACCTTTCCCGGAAGAGTCAAGCAGCGCGGCGCAAAGGCACACTGGGCGGGGGCAGTCAGAGGGGGCCTCATCCTGCAAAGTTACTGCCGGGTCCGCATCGCATGCGCAGAAGTAGTGGGTGCAGCGCGCATGCGCAGAGGCTCCGTTCCCCCGGGTGTAAATCCACTGATCCGGGGTTTCGTCCCCGCCGGGAGTTCTGTTTATAAACACACGGCGCGGCAGGCGGCCGGGGATAACCCTAAGGCAGTGAAATCGGAGGTCAGAGGTCATCTGGCTCTGGGGCACCAACGCGGAGAACGGCCTCCACCACCCACGCGAGCCGTGGGGTGGCCGACGAGGTGACCCTGCCACGGCCCGGGACTGCCGGGCGCCACGTGGTACGCACGTGGTCCACAGCCGCGCGCCCCTCCCCCACGGCCCCGCAGCGCCCCCTGGTGGTGACACGGCTGCACGACCCGCATGCGCAGAGCGCAGCGCGAGACACCTTCCGGTGTCCCGGGTCCGGCGTGCGCCATTGCCTGTCTCACGTGGGGAGGGCCGAACGGAGGTCTGCAGTCACGTGCGTCTGGAGTCACGTGCGCTAGCGGACGCTCCGGGGTGGGCGGAGCCCCTGAATGGCCAGTGATGGATGAACACGCACAGCCCACAGTGAGCATCCTTGGTCCCCTTTCAGCAGCTGCGTTCCATGCTCAGTACACATTCAATAAAGAAATGGTTAAAGGAGTTGTTGTTAAAATACACCATTTTCGTATAGCACTTGGTCTCAGCGATTTATGAGATTCTCAGTGAAGACTGTTAGATGCCGTCTGGGCTCTCGTTTGATGCTTGTTACTTTTCTTAATTTTTATTCATAATCATGATCTTAACTCTGCAGTCCAGCTACACTTGCAGAGGAATTAGGAAAATATGGAACCCAAAACCTGCAGGCAGCAGAGCACAAAGATTATGAGAAATGGCGATCAGATGGGGTGGAGGGCGCCGTCCTAAGCTGCAGAAGGGAGAATCTGGTGGTAAAGGCACACACAAGGCAGAAGTAGCAGGGCTGTCCACAGTGGACAGTGGTCTTGCTGGTCTGACCATTTCTGGACCCAAAAGCACTCCATGGATCTCACAGTGTTCGGGTGGTCTTTAGCCTTTCCCAAAGACCACGTGTCTGCCATCCAGCCACCCAGTCTTGGCAATGCGATGAAAAAAAAAAATTTTTTTTAAAGAAAAAGGGGGAATCATTTGTGTCTGGTGCAGCATTTGACAGAGACAAGATACTAGGACCTGTGTGCTTCAGGATGAAGTTCTCTCAATTTTCTCCCCATAAGACTTGCTGTAGCGCCATTGTGGCATGTGAAGTCTCCACCCTGACACTTGAATGCTGGAAGTCTGTGAACGGAGAAATCATTATAATCAAATCTTTTCTTTCCAGTGCTCAGAGCACGAAAGTTTTATTCCTGTCTTTGGAACTTTGCAAACAGCTCAAAGGAGATACTACCCACAGCTCAACCATCAACTACAATGTCAAAGAACAGGGTGGGGTTGACCATGGCTGCTGACAGCAAGTGGCTACAGAGGACAGTGGCATATGCCAAGCCTCAGTGCTGATTATTAATAGCTTAAGTTTGCTGCCTTGAATTTGCTTTATACCCTCTTCCAATTTTTTTTATTATTTTATTTTTTTTGAAACAGAGTCTCACTATGTAGCCCTGGCTAGTCCACAACTCACTATGTAGACCATGCTGGCCTTGAATTCAAAGAGATCCACCTGCCTCTTCCACCCAAATGCTAGGATTAGAGGTGTGTACTATGGTGCCTGGCCTATTCTAATTTTGTAGCCATTGGTTTGTTTGTTTATTTGTTTGTTTGTTTGTTTGTTTATGGGAGGCATTCACATCAAAAGACCACTTTCTGGAATCTGTTCTCCTTCCATTACATTAGTCCCATGGATTCAACTCTGGTCATTAGTCTAGCCTGGATACATAGTGAGGTCAAGCCCAGCCTGGAATACATATTATTACCCTTCCAAAAAAGAAAAATGATAACAAAGACACAGTAACAAATCAAACAAGCTGTTCCTTCCCTGCCATTTCTGCCATGTTAAAGATTATAGTCTTGTTTCCATGGCAGCTCTGTAAGCCATACCTCAGGGCTGAAGAAATAGCATTGGTTGTTCTCACAGAGGACCTGAGTTCAATCACCAGAACTCACATCAAGTGTCTCAACAACTACCTATAACTCCAGCTGCAAGATAATCCAATGCCCCTGGGCTCCCAGGGCACCTGCACTCCTGTGCACATACCCCTGGGCTCCAAGGGCACCTGCACTCCTGTGCACATACCCACACAGAGAGACACATTAAAAAAAAAAAAAAACGCCTCAGTTTATCCATTCCAGCAATACTTTTTTTTTTTATACAGGGTCACCCTATAGCTTCAGCTGGTCTGGAACTTGATGTTTAGACCAGACTAACCTCAATCTCACCGAGATCCACCTACCTCCACCTCCTAAATGCTGGAATTAAAGTCCACCGCACCTGGCTGCATTCCAGCCATATCTTTTCAATGGCTGCTGCATGCCACATACTGCTGCATGACTCGGTGGCATCTGGCTCACACCACCTGACAGGTGAGCAGCACCTGCTCACTGGTAGAGCACATCCCTAATGTGCCACAAGTTCTGGGTCCCATTTCCTGTAAACAGACACACAATTTTTTTGTCAGTTGTGTGAGCGTTTTCCCTGCATATACATAAGTGCCCCACATGCACGCAATGCCCACAGAGGCCAGAAGAGGGCGTTGGGTCCCCTGGAACTGGAGTTACAGATGGTTGTTATCACCCTGTGAGTGCTGGGAGTTGGGCCAGGGTCCTCCGTAAGAGCAGTCTCCAGCCCCTGTACAATATTCTTACAGCTTTTTTGTGAGACAGTCTCTCATACCCCAGGTTGGCCTTCCTATGTAGCTGAGGACAACCTTGAACTCCTGATCCTCCACGCTCCATCTCCTGAGTGCTGGGATTACAGGGTTGCACCACCACACCTACTTTATGCAGTGCTGCGGATGGAACCCCAGGTTTCATTCACACTGAGCAAGCACTTTGAAGACTGAGCTCCATCCCAGCCTGCACTATCCCCCGCCCTGCTAATTCTGTGCAGTTTATTCTCAGTTGTGGCTTTCATTTGCTTTCACTGAACTCTTCTGCCCATAGCCAGCCTGTGGTTGCGCTTGAAATTACATTGGAATCTGTCGAGCTCAGCTGCCACCCACCTTGATATTTTCTCAGTAGATTTATGTAATAAGTGAGGCTGGGAGTTGGGGGCTCAACCCTTTAGTCCCAGCACTTGGTAGGCAGAGGCAGGCAGATCTCTTGAGTTTGAGGCCAGCCCAATCTACCTAGAAAGTTCCAGGTTAGCCAGTGCTACATAGTGAGACATAGTCTCAAAAAAAATGTTTTTAATGTAATACCTGTGGCTGGAGAGATGGCTCAGGAAGAGCACTTACTGTACAAGCACAAAGACCTGGGTTCAAATCCTCAGAACCCACATAAAAACCCAGGAAGATGGCTGGAGGTTTCTGGCTCCAGGCTCAGTGAGAGATCCTGCCTCAAGGGAATAAGGTGGAGAGTGAAGGAGGACATCCAGCATCCTCCTCTGATCTCTCTTTGCTTTGGTGTGTGCACCTGCACATGTAGGCACACCACAAAATTGTTTAAATGTAATACAAAAGATGGATTTGATATTTTTTACTTTCATTAACAAATAAGACAGAAACAGGGGCCAAAAGAGATATAGATCCAAATTTTATTCATTCATGATGGATAAATACTCCCTCATTACTTTGTGCTATTTGCAATATAATGGATGCAGGCCTGGCAGGCTTTTAAGTTTAAGCACATTGTCAGTTTTCTGCAGAAGTTTCTGATGTCTAGGTAAAGGTTGGCAAACATGTTCGAAAATCCCGTGGCAGAGAGTGACAGCTCTGTCAATGCCAGATCACATAACTGACTCAGATTGACAAGAGTCACCTAGTGACGTCACAGCTTCCTAGCTCGCAAATACTCTGGGATAGCATAACAAAATCACCTCCTAATGGAAGTGATGCTTTTGGGGGCCTACTTTTAGTACAATCGATTTCTCTGTGAATCTGCATGATTTAATATTTAATAACGGCTATGTTTAACAGCCCAAAGATTTCCTGCAAACGTATCAGTTGGCCCCGCTGACCCAGCAAGCTCCAATCATACCTGTGTCACCTTGTAAGTGAAGACAGGCTTCTAGGATGGGAGACCATATTTTATTCTTAACCTTGGGTGCACCTGGACATACCCTAAAGTCTCTCTCTCTCTCTCTCTCTCTCTCTCTCTCTCTCTCTCTCTCTCTCTCTCTCCTCTCTCTCTCATTCACACACAGACACACACCCTGGTAAACTGGGGACACATCCGGCTCAGATGATAGAGTGTTTGCCTAGCATGCACAAAGTGCTGAGTTCCATCCCAGCACCGCATGCAAGTTCAAAGGCATTCTCAGCTATGCAGCAAACAAGAGCAACCTGGGATACATGAGATCAAGTCTCCCCCCAAAAAACATGCCCCCCCCAACTCCTACATCTCCACCCCAACCCCAGGGAGTCACAATGTCCTGTCATCCCATCTTGAAGTGTAGGCTGGGCCCGTGACATCCTTGTAACCAGAAAAAAAAAAAAAAAAAAAGCTTTGTTTTGGCATGGTTTGAATAAGTGATGACTTCCCTCACAGGATCCACACAGCCGCGGGCTTGGTTCTGGTTTGTGGCACTGTTTCCAGAAGTTTAGGATGTGTGGCCTTGCTGAAGAAAGCACGTCACCAGGGGTTTCAAGAGGTCACAGCCTTGTCCCACTTCTGACCTCTCTCTGCTTCCTGTGTGTTTGAAGATGTGAGCATCAGCCAACCCAGCAGCCTCCGGTGCACACTCCCCTCCCGCCATGATGGACTCTTTTTTTTTTTTTTTTTTGATCTTTTTGAGACAGAGTCTCCCTTTAGTCCTAGCTGGCCTGGAGCTCTCTCTGTAGATCAGGCCAGGCTGGCCTTGAACTCACAGAGGTCCACTTGTCTCTGCCTCCCACGTGCTGGGATTAAAGGCATTTGCCACCACACTAGGCTGTGATGGACTCATCTCCTTGGAACCATAAACCAAATAAACTCATTCTTCTATAAGTTGCCGTCATCGTGATGTTTTATCACAGCATCAGAAAAGTAACTAATAAATGCTTATAATCCCAGTGCTGAGGGGATGGAAGCAAGTCAATCCCTAAATCTCATTGGCTGGGTTAGTAGTCTAGCTTATTTTATAAGTTCTAGACCAATGAGACCCTGTCTCAAGTTCAAACAAAAATGCAACAACAACAAAAGCAGTGGACAGCACTTAAAAAATGACAGCTGAAGTCATCATCTTGCTTGACACATGTGCACACGCTTGCACACACATAAACAGCCTCATACATGAACACATACATACAAAAGAATGCATATGTTGAGGGGACAGTTCATCTTGTTAGCAGATAGAGGCCACGCCACTTGGACAAAGCCATATGGCTAATCACGTCCCGGAATCTCTGCTCCCTCTGCCTCAGGCTGATTGTAAGTGTTCCACTGCCCCCTGTTGAGCATGCAATCCCCAGTTAGTTGATAGTGTGGGGTATCTGGGGACAAGTCACAGGTGGAGTTGCTCACAATGGTATTAGTGCTGGTGATGATTGATCTTGACTGTCTAATGGATTGCATTGAGAGGCACCTAGGATATTAATGAAGTGCACTTCTGAGTCTGTCTGAGACGGTGTTCCCAGATGGCATGTGAGAGAGCAGCTGAGGGGGGAGACCTACCCTGAACACGGACGGGAAATCATCATGGTCTGTATGCCTTCATGGAACCAAGACGGAAGAAGGCGCTGGGGCTGGTGAAGCAACTTCTCGGAGACTCGGGAGGCTGAGGAAGAAGGACTGCAAATTCAAGGCCTGCCTGGGCCACAGAGCGAGTCTAAGGCCAGCTAAGGTAACAGTGAGAGCCTGTGAAAAAATAAAAAGTAAAAAGGAGAGTTCAGGCATGGCTGTGGTAGAGCATCTGTTTAGAATCCCCCAGTAAGGGACTGGAGGTGAGGCTCAGTGGTAGAGCACCTGCCTAGAATCCCCCAGTGAGGGGCTGGAGGTGAGGCTCAGTGGAAGAGCACCTGCCTAGAATCCCCCAGTGAGGGGCTGGAGGTGAGGCTCAGTGGTAGAGTACCTGCCTAGAATCCCCCAAGGGGTTAGGAACATGGCTCAGTGGTAAAGCAAGTCCCTAAAATCACCCAGTAATGGGATGAGAGTGTGGCTCTGTGGAAAGTACCTGCCTAGAGTGCCCCTGTGGGCTCAGGGGGCAGTGGCTCAGTGGCAGCGCACCTGCCTGGCATGCAGAAAGCCCCTGGGTTCAATCTCCAGCAAAGCAATGAAAGAAAACAAAGAAAACCAGAGAGAGGAGGAGGGAGAACATTCAGTTGGATCTGACCCTTCCCCTCCATCATCTCTCCTCACCTTTCGTGAACTCCCCAAATCCCCCAGTTTCTGTTGTGACATTAGGCAGGGGACCACTTAGCCTGTCCAAAGACAGCTTAATGGTGGAGATCTTGTATCTCCTGTCCCATTCATAGGCCTGCATCTGCTGTGGACACAGAGGCCCAGGGACTCAGCAGTCCCTGGACGAAGGAGCCTCTTAGCCCCCCATCCCCACGACTCAAGTTGACTGCCCCTGCCCTCCCGCATGTTCATCCCTTTGCAGGATCTCACAAAAGAAACCCGGGATCTCTGGGCCCCAGCTTTAGCCCCGACCTTCCCAAGCTGCTCAGGTCGTGAGATTGGCCTCGCGCAGACCTGGATTGCAAGCAAGCAGCCACAGAGGCTTTATCGCAGATTTCTGCAGAACAAAGGCCTCTGCAAACCGTGGGAGCTCACGCTGCGGCTCTATTGAAATCTTGAGGTAGCCCTCCATTAATCACACCCCTGGGGCCTCGAGGCCAAGAAAAGGAGGCAAACAAAACCTCTTTTCTAAGCAGGAAGAGCATTGCAGGGGCCAAAGCAGAAAGATTTCAACCCCTCTCATTTGCCAACAGGACAGAAGATGCTCTCCCACTCCTCCAGACTCACACAAACAAATAAGAGAAGCCTGGCTGGAAGAAAAGGAGGGCTTGGGGCCTGACTGACAGCCCTGGGAGGTGGAGGGAGGCAGGGTGGGCAAGGTGGGTGAGCTGAACAAGAGGTTTAGCCTGCACAGCCCCCCTTCTTGTCCTTTTTTTTTTTAATCTAATTGAATGATTAATTATTTCTTTTAGGTACACAGACTAAAGGAATGAGAAAGAAGAAAGAAAATCTCACTCCCTAAAAAAAAAGAAAAAGAAAAAGAAAAAAATTATTTTGAAAAGAGGAACAAAAAGGAAAATAATAAATACACAAAAACAGAAGCTCCATTAGACAAAACCTCGAGTCAGGTAGGGGAGTGTGTGTGTGTGTGTGTGTGTGTGTGTGTGTGTGTCCCCATGTGTATGCATATGGAGACCAGAGGCCATCTTCAAGTGGCTTCCTCTATTGACCTCCACCTCATTTTTATTTTATTTTGTGTTTGTATTTTTTTGTTTTTTGAGGTAGGGCCTCCCTGCAGCCCAAGCTGGCCTTGATCTCACAGAAATCCACATGCTCTGTTTCCCAAATGCTGGGACTAAAGGCCTGCACCACCACGCCTGTTTAGGTTGATTTTATCTTCAAGTCGTGTGTGTGTGTGTGTGTGTGTGTGTGTGTGTGTGTACTCACACACATGTACAGGGCCACTAGAGACCAGAAGAGGCATTAGATCTCCTGTAGCTGCGGCTCCAGGACGTTATGAACCACCTAACATGGGTGCTGGGAACAAAACTCAGGTCCTCTGTAAGAGGGGCTGGAGAGATGGCTCAGCCACTGCCTGTTCTTACAGAGCCACCTGGGTTAGGTTCCTAGCACCCACATGGTGGCTAACAACTGTGGGTAACTCTAGTTCCAAGGGAGCTGGTGCCCTCTTCTGGTCTCTACAAGCACTGCATGCATGTGGTATACTTGCATACAGGCAGGCAGAATATTCATACACATAAAATAACAATAACAATGTTTTTTTATATTTCCAATTAGCTTAAATGTATTACATTTTTATTAAAACCTTTTAACCAATGTTGTTTAATATAGACGTCTTTACTTTTACTAAGACCTAGAATACCATATAATACGTTTTTTTATTTATCTTTTTATGTGTATTAATGTACTGTCTGCATGTAAGTTTGTGCACCCATGTGGTGCAATGCCGTGGAGGTCAGAAGAGGGCGTCGGACTCCCCTGGAACTGGAGCCAAAGACAGTTCTCAGCTGCCATGTGGGTGCTAGGGATCAAACCCAGGTCCTCTGCAAGAGCACTCAGTGCTCTTAACCACTAGGCCATCTCCCCAGCCCAATACCATATAATATGTAGTCAAAGTTTGGGCAAATTTGGATACCTGTTAAACTCACATCAGTTAACTATACCTTAATCTAATGTAGACCAGTGTCCCCCTCCCAAGCCTCCCACCCCACCAGATTCACCGTTTCAGTCAGTTCTTGTTGCAGTCTTTTCTTTTGTTGTTGTTGTTATTGTTCTTTCCAATATGCATCACTCCCCACACGGAATATTTACAACTGGGTTATTGGTGCTAGCATCCACAGATGAGGAATGCCATTCATTGTTGTTTTTCTGGGACTGTGTTACTTCACTTAATAATTTCTTCCAGTTCCATCCATTTACCTGCAAATTTCATAATGTCATCTTTCTTTTTTTTTAATTTTTTTTAATTTTATTTATTTTTGTATGTGTATGAGTGTACTGTCTGCATGTAGGTTTGTGCACCCGGGTCGTGCAATGCTGCGGAGGTCAGAAGAGGGTCTCGGATTCCCCTGGAACTGGAGTTCTCCTGGAATTGGAGTGACAGACGGTTCTCAACCGCCATGTGGGTGCTGGGGATCGACCCCGGGTCCTCTGTAAGAGCAGTCGGCGCTCTTAACCACTAGGCTATCTCTCCAGCCCCATCTTTCTTTACTGCTGCATAGAACTCCATTGTGTAGATGTACCACATTTTCTCTATCCACTCAGTTGAGGGGCATTTTGGTTGGTTCCAGCTCTTTGCTATTGTGAAGAGAGCTGTAATGAACATGGCTGTACATGTATCTCTGTGGTATGAAGAGTCTGGTGGATATATTCCCAGAAGTGGTATGGCTGGGTCTAGTGGTAGGCTCATTTTGAGTCTTTTAAGGGTTCTCCATACTGCTTTCCATGGTGGTTGTACAAGCTTGCATTCCCACCAGCAGTAGGTGAGTGTTCCCCTTTCCCCACACCCTCTCCAGCATTTAGTATCATTTGTTTTCTTGATCCTTGTCAGTCTTATCGGGGTGAGATGGTATCTTAAAGTGGTTTTAATTTTCATTTCCTTAATTATTAGAGATGTTGAACACTTCTTAAGATGTTTCTCAGCCATCTCTATTTCCTCACTTGTGAAGTCTCTGCTCAGCTCTTTACTCCATCTTTTGAGTGAGTCATTTGTTTTCTTACTTCTTTGCTTTTTCAATAGTTTATATATTCTGGAGGTTAATGCTCTGTCAGATGTATCAGCAGTGAAGGTTTCCTCCCACTCTGTGGGTTTTCTCTTCACTTCCCTGACTGTTTCTTTTGCTGTACAGAAACTTTTGAGTTTAATAAGGTCCCACTTGTCAATTGTCGACCTTATTTCCTGAGCAGCTGCTGACTGATTTAGAAAGTCTTTTATGTCTTGTAAGTTTCTATGTCTTGTAAGTTGGTGCTAACCTTTTCTTCTATCACCTTTAGAGTTTTGGGTTTCTGGCACAAAAACAGACTGGTAGACCAATGGAACAAAACTGAAGATCCAAACTTGAGCACATACAATTTTAGCCACCTCATATTTTGACAAGGGGGCCAAAAAGACTCAGTGGAGGAAAGACAACATCTTCAGCAAATAGTGTTGGCCAAACTGGATCATCACTTGTAGAAAAATAAAATTAAACCCCTACCTCTCACCCTGTACAAAAATCAACTCCAAATGGATCACTAATAATGTTTTTTTTAAAAAGATCAGTCATGGGGCTGTAGAGATGGCTCATCAGTTAAGAGCACTGACTGCTTTTGCAGAGGACCCAGGTTCGAGTCCCAGCACCCACATGGCAGCTAAGAACTGTCTTTAGTACCAGGCGTGGTGGTGCATGCCTTTCATCCCAGCACTCGGGAGGCAGAGGCAGGCAGATCTCTGTGAGTTAAAGGCCAGCCTGGTCTGCAGAGTGAGCTCCAGGCCAACTGGGACTAAAGGGAGACCCTGTCTCAAAAATACCACCCCCCAAAAAAAGATCAGTCATTGCCATTGGCTGCTGAGCGATCTCTCCAGCCCACCTTTGGAGGGATCTTGCTAACCTTTGTGAAGTCCTTTCATTTTGCATCAGGAGGCTGAGCCTGAAGAAAAATAATACCTGGGATCTTGCCCTGGAGATGACTCAGCTTCTGCTGCACCTGGGCCGAGGCCCTTTTCTCCTTGGGAATGTTCACTTGGGAAATTCATTTTAGGACAGTCTCATGAGCTGGTGAGGTAGTTTGCTCAGTGTCTTGCATCTAGGCTGGCACATGGGCTATCATTGACCACCACGGCGTTCTGCACTGGCGTTCACCTCTCAGCACCCATAGGGAGTTTGTAAATCCAGTGCTGAGAGACTCATTTCAGACACAGCCTTTGGCCTCTGTCAGTTCGACTTCTGGCCAATTAGGAGACCACTCAAGCAGCTGCCGCAGGTGTCCTTTTTATTGGATTTATTAGGTGTGATGATGCTCTTATGTGGTAGACATGGTGGCCCATATCTATAACCCCAGCACTTGGGGTAGAGGCAGGAGGATCAAAGGTTTAAGGCTGTCTTCAGCTACACAGTGGGCTTAAGTCCAAGGGCAGCTTAGCAGGACATGAGGGCACACACCTGTAGTCCCAGCACTCAGGGCACACAGACAAGAGGATTGTGAGGTTGAGGCCAGCCTGGGCTACGTAGCAAGACTCTGTCTCAAAGCAACAATAGGGGCAGGGAGATGGCTCAGTGGGAAAAATCAGGACTTGAGTTCATATCCCCAGCACCTACAATCGTAGCCAGCTGTCTCTGGTCAGTGAGAGATACTGTCACATAACTGAGGTGGGCCTGGGTATGCCCATCCCTAGTCTCAGCACCGAGGAGACCAAAGGCGGTTGCATCTCGTGAGTTCAAGGCCAGTTTCGTCTACATAGTCCAGGCCAGCCAGGGCTACACAGTGAGACCCTGTCTAAAAACAAAACAAAACAAACAAACAAAAAACAACTAATCAACTCCAGAAACACCTCCCAGATACACCCAGAAATAGCATCGTCAAGCTGACTGGCTATGAAGTTAGCACACAACGTAACTGTCCAGGCCATGTGGTTAGTCCAGCTTGTGCTAGGGTCAGACAGCAGGAGAGCATCGTGCCACGCCCATCCACAAGTCCTCCTGTTCTCATGTAGACTGTTTGAGATTTGGTTCTTTTACATCTATTTTCCTAATTTTCTGCAGTGAACATTTGTTATGATCCTAACCAAGAGAAGTAGAGTGTTTTAAAAATGAAATTTCACAGAAACTGGAACCACTCTCAAACACTGTTCCCTCCACATGCCGCCTTTTTCTCGATGAACGACTTTTGTGGTCCATTTAAGTTCCTTTTCTTCCGTCCCTGACATCCTTGCTGTTGCTTGGTAACAACCGTCTTTAATGAGGCTTTTAGCTCACTGGTACACTTCAATAAGACTGCATCTCAGAGCAATCTGGTGTGAAATGACTTCAGACAAAACTATTTGCCCTTCTGAATTACTGCATGAGACATGGGTATTACTGCCCACTTCCCAAAACATTGCATGTAATAAATGTACCAGAAAGAATAACAGCTTAAAGATTTGCAGCTCCTGATTTCTGTCTCTGCATCTGCCCCTGAGAATCAATTCTTCCACTTTTTCCTCACACTTTACTGGTCCTAGCAATCTGTATGTTGCTCCATTACAGCAGATTCTTTTTGGATGTTGTGTTGGTTACTTTTCTGTTGTATTGATAAAACACCTTGACAAAAGTAACTTAGGAAAGGAAGGGCTTGTCTTGGCTCACAGTTTAAAGATGTAGTCCATCATGGAGAGAAGGCATGGCGGCAGGAGCATGAGACAGCTGCTCACATGGCATCCACAGTCAGGAAGCAGAGAGATGAATGTTGGTGCTCAGCTCGCTTTCTCCTTTTTAGTCAGTCCCAGACACCAGCCCACAAAATGGTGCCATCCAGCTTCCCACTGACCCATTTGTCCAGCACCTTTATGTGTGTGAGTTTTTTGCCTGCATGTATGTAAGTGCACATAATGCCCATGGAGGCCAGAAGAAGGCATCAGATCCCCCTGGAACTGGAGCTACAGACAGCAAGCAGCCACCACATGGGTATTGGGAGCCAAACCTGAGTTCTCTGCAAGAGCAGCCATGCTCTTTGCTGCTGAGCCATCCCTCTAGCCCCAACTCCCTTAAAAAAATATTTTATTTATCTGTATGAGCATATGCACATGAGAGATCAGTTCCTTTGGAGACCAGAAGATGGAGTCAGATTCCCTGGGGCTGTGAGCCAACTGACATGGGAGTTGAGAGTGTACTTACGTCCTCTGCAAAAGCAGGAAGCACTCCTAACTTGTGTACAATCTTTCCATCCATACATTGCGTAGTATATATATTAACGCCATAAAGCAAACCAGCTGTTGGTTATTTGGGCAGTAGCACGGCTGGAACTCAGAACTTGGTGCATGCTGGGCAGCCACTCTGTCATCTGAACTTCTCCACTCCAGCCCTGTCAAGCTGTGCCTTGAATAAGAACATATTTGAACATTCGATCCTCAGTTGGTTGTGCTGTCTGGGGAGGTTACAGAACCTTTAGCAGGTTCAGTCTTGGTGGAGGAAGTGAATCACTAGGGGTGGGCTTAGAGAATTGTTAGCCTCACCCCACTTCAAGCCGATTCTTTCTGCTTCCTGTGCGGTTGAAGGCATGACCTCTCAGCTTCCTGCCCTGGCTGTACGCTGCTATGCCTCTCCCAACATTATGGATTCTCCCTCTAGAAACTTAAGCCAAAATAACTCTTCCATAAGTTGCTTTCAGTCATGGTGTTTTATCACAGCAACAGCAAAGTAACTGACACATGGGTAAACCAAAGGGAACTTGGCACCTGGATCACGGGGTTTAAACCCCTCCCTACCCCGCATCTTCCCACCATACTGTGTAGCTGTTTCCTGTGGATTGAAATATTCCCTTATATAGAGAGAAGGGGGCTCAGAAAACTCACATGAAATTTGCAAGACCCGGGAGGCTCAGGAACCTACAGGACTCATGAGGACCCTCCCTGAGGCTGTGCAAGCAGTAAACAATAGCTAGCACTAGGTGACTCTTCAGTGGAGCTGCCTGCAAGTTGCTCGGGGAGCTAGTTATACAAGGATGCAGCTTTTGTGAGTTGTCACCCATGCTGGGGTGGGCTTTTTGGTGATGCAGCTACCTTTGACTCACCCACACTCCTATAAGTAACCCTTCACCCACACTCCTGTAAATAATGACCAGGAGCTCATTGGCTCCCCAAGCTGGACTTCACCGGAATCTTTCCTTTTGTCTGTCGTCGTTTCCCCGTCTGGGGTGAACAGATGTTTGTTCCTGTCTCTCTAGGAAAAATCACAGAACACAAGTTGGTAGCAGGAAATACAGTTGGCAAATGATACCTAGAATGTGTAATTAATGTCAGAGAGAAGAGTCAAGGAAATACATGGTAATAAGTAGTGTAGCACACAGGATCCCTCTTAAAAACACAAGTATGGGGCTGGAACGATGGCTCAGTCAGTGAAGTGCTTGCCTGTGATCATGAACACCTGAGCTCAGTCTGCCAGGAACACAAACCTGTAATCCCAGCACCTCGGGAGGCAGAGGCAGGAGGATTGAGGCTGGCCTGATCTATATAGTGAGTTCCAGGCCATGTGTGGCTACAGGAAGACCCTGTCTCAATAAAGACCAAAAATAAAAATAAATAATAATGGGTCTGGAGAGATGGCTCAGTGGTTAAAAGCACTGGCTGCTCTTGCAGAGGACCCAGGTTCAATTCCCAGCACCCACATTTCGGCTAAGAACTATCCTTAACTCCAGTTCCAGAGGAATCCGACACTTTCTTCTCACCTCCCTATACATTGCATGACACGGGTACAATTACATACATGCAGGCAATGTACTTATACACACAAAATAAAAATAAGAAATAAATATCAAAATAAAATGGAGAGAAATTGAGGAAGCCATCTGATGATGACCAATTCACCACAGACTGTCAACACTTAGCAGTGAAAAGTCCTGTACTCTGGAGGACCTCTTCAGGATGGTCCCTGGACAAATAGGGGTCCCTGATCAACGCAGTAGAAAGCACTTTGAGAAAGGCATGCCTGACAAATACTCCTTGCCCGTCTCTCTCTTGTTTCATGGAGTATGGCCTCTGCCCTAGAGATGACATGAAGCACCAGGCAAGACACTAAGCTGATGAAGAGCTTGCTATAAAGAAGGTTGAATAGGGGCTAGAGAGGTGACTCAGTCCCAGAGGGCCTGAGTTGGGTTCCCAGCACCCACATGATAACTAACAACTGTCCTTAATTCCAGTTCTGGGGGAAATATGATGCCCTCTTCTGACAACTATGGACACACAGATGCACTTACAGATGCACTTACATATGTGCAGGCAAACTCTCATATTCATCAAATTAAACTAAAATGTTTAGATTAAAAACTCAATATAAAGAAGGTGGGCAACACACACACATTATGTACACACACACACACACACACACACACACACGCACACACATGCACACACATTTTCCTTTGAGTCAGTGTCTCAAATTTGGCCTCAAATTCACTATGTAGCCATGGATGGCCTTGAACTCCTGATATTCCTTTTTTTTTAATTTATTATATTGTTTATGTGTATGAGTGTAGGTTGGTGCACCCGTGTCATGCAAGGCCTCGGAGGTCAGAGGAGGGTGTCAGATTCCCCTGGAACTAGAGTTAAAGACGGTTCTTAGCTGCCATGTGGGTGCTGGGAATCAAACCCGGGTCCTCCGCAAGAGCAGTCAGTGCTCTTAACCGCTGAGCCATCTCTCCAGCCCCAAACTCCTGATCTTCTTAACTCCACTCCTGAGTGCTGGGATTTCAGGCATCCACCACCATAGCTGGTTTAAGCATTGCTGCAGATGAAACCCAGGGTTTCGTTGAAGGCTAAGCAAATACTCTACCAACCAAGCGGCATCCCCAGCTTCACAAAAGGACATTTCTAGTTGTATGTTGGGTACAGCAGTAGGAGGAAACCAACAGTATTATCTAGGTATGGATAGCAGGGGAGGACAAAGTAAAAATGGTGGGAAATTTGGACCTAGATTTTCAAGGATGAGCCTGGCTGGTGCTGGTGACTGGGAGAGGCCACGAGGAGACTGTTTCCCTGAAGTCCTAGAGAAATGGCAGGCGAGGATTAGCTGTTACTACAAAAAGGAACTGATGATACAAAGGTAAGGTTTTATAAGGACTACAAGGGACAGGAAACAGAGAACCAAAGGGAAGAAACAGGAAGGCTCTCCTGTTTCTTCCGCCATCTTTCTCTACTGCCCCCTACTAAGAGAGTTAATTAGTTGAACAAAATGTGGAATGTGGGCTCAGACCTAGGATTGCAAAAGCCAGCACAGAACAGAGGCCAGGCCATAGCTTACTGACTGGCAGCACGGCCATTCTCTGTACTGGAGAAAACCACCACATCAAGGTTTGTGGTCATTCCTGTGCTTTTCCTTAGTGTTTTTACCACATACATGCAAGGCCAAACAATGGTGGTTTCACCTCTTTTAAACCGTGTGTGTGTGTGTGTGTGTGTGTGTGTGTGTGTGTGTGTGTGTGTGTCTGTGTGTCTGTGTGTCTGTGTGTGTCTGTGTGTGTGTGTGTGTGTGTGTGTGTGTGTGTAAGTGGGGGAGGCCAGAGGTCAGTCTCAGATGTAGTTCCTCATCTACCTTATTCTTTTCAGTATTTATTTATTTGTTTGTTTGTTTATTTATTTGTACTTGATGTTTATAACTGTCTTGCCTACATGTGTGCAATTGCTGCAGAAGCCAGAAGAAGGTATCAGATCCTGTGGAGCTGGAGTTACATGTGGGTAGCTAACAAACCCAGGACTTTGACAACAGCAACCAAAGCTCTTAACCACTGGGCAATCTCTTCAGCCTCTCTACATTGTGTTTTTGAGGCAGGATTTCTCACTGGGACTTGGGACTTGGAATTTGCTGATTAGGCCAGACTGGCTGGCCAAAAAGGCTTGGGGATTTGCCTGTCTCACCTACCACGGTGTTGGGATTACATGTGCACACCACATCTGGCTCTTTTAAAAATTTTTATTTTATGCATATGAATATTTTGTCCGCATGGATGAAATCACCATAGAGACCAAGAAAGGGTTTCAGATTCTGTAGAAATAGAGTTATGGATGATTGTTAGCTGTCATGTACATGCTGGAAATTGAACCCAGGTCCTCTGCAAGAACAGACAATTAATTATTTTTTTGGTCTTTTTGAGACAGGGTCTCCCTGTAGCCCCAGCTGTCCTGGAACTCACTCTGTAGACCAGGCTGGCCTTGAACTCACAAAGATCCGCCTGCCTCTGCTTCCCAAGTGCTAGGATTAAAGGCATGTGCCACCACACCTGGCTTTTAACTTTTTATTTTTAATTATGGGTATGTGTATGTCTTCATGTGGATATATATGTATGTATGAGAGCAGTGCCCACAGCAGACAGAAGAGAGCATTAGATTCCCTGAAGGTGAGTTACAAGCAGTTGTGAGCCACCCGTGTGGGTGCTGGGGTCTGAACTTGGGTCAGCTGCAAGAGAAGGATGCCCTCTTAATTTCTGAGTTAGCGCTCTACTTCCATGGAAGCTCTGCTTTTATTTTTTTTATTTTTTTAATTTATTTTTAATTTTTTTAACAAATCTAGACCCGTGTGTCACCCCCCATTCCCCCACCCCACCAGAGCTCATGCATTCTGCCAAACATGTTTTTCATCTCTTTCTCAGTCTTTCTCAGTATTCTCCATGAGGAAGTTGACTGTTTTGAGCAGAAGTTCATTCTTTCAGTCAGTTCTTTGATGCAGTCCTTTCTGTTGTTGTTGTTGTTTCCAATATGCATCACTCCCAACTGCTTTGGTCAAAAGCTCAGGGGCCCATATACAAGAAATACTTACAACTAGGTAATTGGCACTAGCATCCACAGATGAGGGATACTATTCGTCGTTTTTTGTTTGTTTGTTTGTTTTTGTTTTTTTTTTTTAATTTTTTTTATTAATTTTATTTATTTCTGTATGTGTATGAATGTACTGTTTGCATGCAAGTCTGTGCACCCGTGTCGTGCAACGCCGCGGAGTTCAGAAGAGGGTCTCGGATTCCCCTGGAACTGGAGTTCTCCTGGAATTGGAGTTTCAGACGGTTCTCAGCTGCCATGTGGGTGCTGGGGATCGAACCCGGGTCCTCTGTAAGAGCGACGCTCTTAACCGCTAGGCTATCTCTCCAGCCCAGCAGTCAGCACTCTTAACCGCTAGGCCATCTCTCCAGCCCCCGTCGTTTGTTTTTCTGGGACTGTGTTACTTCACTCAGCTTGATGTCCTCTAGCTCCAGCCATTTTCCTGCAAAGCTCATGATGTCATCTTTCTTTACTGCTGCATAGAACTCCATTGTGTAGATGTACCACATTTTCTCTATTCACTCATCAGCTGAGGGGCATTTGGGTTGGTTCCAGCTCCTTGCTATTGTGAAGAGAGCTGAAATAAACATGGCTGTGCATGTGTCTCTGCGGTGGGGTGAGTCTTGAGGGTACATGCCCAGTAGTGGTATGGCTGGGTCGGGTGGCAAGTTCATTCCAAGTCTTCCAAGGGTTCTCCACACTGCTTTCCATAGTGGCTGTATGAGTTTACATTCCCACCAGCAATGGATGAGTGTTCCCCTTTCCCCACAACCTCTCCAGCACTTGGTATCATTTGTTTTCTTGATCCTAGCCAGTCTTATTGGAGTAAAATGATATCTTTTTTTAATTTTTTTTATTAATTTTATTTATTTCTGTATGTGTATGAATGTATTGCCTGCATGCAAGTTTGTGCACCTGTGTCGTGCAATGCTGCGGAGGTCAGAAGAGGGTGTTGGACTCCCCTGTAAGATGATATCTTAAAGTGGTTTTGATTTGCATTTCCCTAATAATTAGTGATGTTGAACACTTCTTAAGGTGTTTCTCAGGGAAGCTATGTTTTTAGATGGCCTTCTCTGTTTATCTATCTCCTCTTACCCTTGTGTATGCATGTATGTGTGTGTGTGTGTGTGTGTGTGTCCACACATATGCTTGTACCTGTGCTTGGACATATGTACATGTGCGTGGTAAAGCCGGAGGTCAACTTCAGTTCTGTCCTCCAGGAGCTGTCCTCCTTATTTTGTAAAGACTTGTGCATTTTTCTTTTACTTATGTGTATGTGCCTAACAAGAGTTTATCTCCCCAGTGAGTACAATGCCTGAGGAGGCCAGAAGAGGGCATCGGAGCCAAACCTGGGTCTTGTGCAAGAACAGTCAATGTTCTTAACTGCTGAGCCGTCTCTCCAGCCCTCTCTTTTTTTGAGGTAGGGTCTCTCACTGGGACCTGTAGGTTAGGGTCACTGGTCTGAGAACCTCTGGGATCTTCCTGTCTCCACCTTCCCAAAGCTGGGATTACAATCATGGGCCACCACCCTTGGGTCATTTTATATGGATACTAGGGTTTGAGCTCAGGTCCTCGTGTTTGTATAGCAAGTTCTGTACTAGCTGAGCCACCCTCCACCAGCCCTTTCCCAGAGACACTAATGCAGTGGGATCCACCCTCCTCCAGTCTAACCCTGCCCTAGCCACTGCACCTGCATTGTGGCTGGACCCTACATCCAAATAAGATCACAGTTTGAAGTACTGAGGTTTAGAACTTGGACATAAAGCTTTTGAGGGAGGCACGGTAAAGTCCATAGAGATCCACATGCCTCTGCCTCCCAAGTACTGAGATTAAAGGCATGCACCACCATGCCTGGATATTTTTATTCTTGAGACAGGGTCTTCTTATATAGCCCTGGCTATCCCTGAAACTCACTATGTAGACCAGGCTGGCCTTGAACTCAGACCTCTGCCTGCCTCTGTCCCCTAGGATTAATGGCATGTGCCATTACTCCTGGCTTGGGCAGGCATTTGGTGGTTAATCTTGGTTGTCAACGTGGCAGAATCTAGAATCACCCAGAAGACAAGCCTCGAGGCATGCAGGAGAAATATTTTCTAGATTAGGTTTACTCAGGTGCAAAAACCCACCTTAACAAAGACCTGACTTTGCATCCCCGTCCCCTACATAACAATGCCAGGCAAGGGGCTGGAGAGATAGCTCAGCAGGTAAGAGCACTGGCTGCTCTTGCAGAGGACCCAGGTTCAGTTCCCAGCACCTACATGGCAGCTCACAACCACCCATGAGTTCCAGTTCCAGAGGATCTGACACCCTATTTTGGCCTCCCCGGGCAATGCACACATGGTGCACTTACACACATGCACTCACAACACTCATACATGTAAAAAATAAATTTGAGGGCTGGAGAGATGGCCTAGCGGTTAAGAGCACTGACTGCTCTTGCAGAGGACCCGGGTTCGATCCCCAGCACCCACATGGCCGCTGAGAACTGTCTGTAACTCCAATTCCAGGAGAACTCCAGTTCTGGGGGATCTGAGGCCCTCTTCTGACCTCTGTGGCATTGCACGACACTGGTGCACAGACCTACATGCAGACAGTACATTCATACACATACAAAAATAAATAATAAAAATAAATAAATAAATTTGAAAAAAAATGTTTAATGCCAAGCATGTCCATACACATGTGGCCACCTCTAGCCTCCACTTGTGTTCATGGGTCCAGGCAACATCCACACATCAAAAAAGGAAACATTACGGCTGGAGAGATGGCTCAGCGGTTAAGAGCACCGACTGCTCTTGCAGAGGACCCGGGTTTGATTCCCAGCACCCACGTGGCAGCTAAGAACCGTCTTTAACTCCAGTTCCAGGGGAATCCGTCACCCTCTTCTGACCTCTGCAGTGTTGCACGACATGGGTACACCTACCTGCATGCAGACAGTACACTCATACATATAAAATAATAAATTAAAAAAGGAAATGTTAGATGATGTCGTATGGATTTAATCTTCTTAAACTTTATAAACTCTTAGCCAGCTGGGCCTCCCCCTCTTTGAAGCATTACTAGGCTACAGTACAGGAGATAAATAGACCCATAGCTACCGGACATACTGGAAAACGCCATCTGCCTGGTGTGGGCTCTCCACACCGCACAGTTATCAGAGGCTGCATTTTGTAAGGGACAGGCAAAGCAGGAAGCAGTGTCTCATCTGTTTCCAATTACCCCATACTCTGTGTGTTTAGGACAGCAGAGCGCTTTCTAAGTGGCCAAGACTCAGGCTGGGTGCCAGGGTTTCTCAAATTCCACTTCCTTCTCTAGGGTAAGTGGGAAGTTCTGTGGACCTTCTCCATGCGTCTCCAAAACTAGGGTGATATTATATGTTCAGAGCGAGAGCCGGGCGGGGGAGGGGATGCACACCTGTAACCCAACACCTAGGGGAAACTGAGGCCTTAGGTTTGAGGCCAACCTGGGCTATGTAGTAAGACCCTGCCTCAAAAACACAGAGTTAAAACAGAACCCAAACCAAGCAAGCAGCTTCTACCGCAGCACGGAATCCACTACCATCCAGCTCTATCTTTCCCTTCTCCTTCATCTTCTTCCTGTTCCCAACTCTAAAGATTTCGCATTGAAATTTCTCTTGGCTCCTCTTCTGTGAAATTTTTAAACTTTTTTTTTCTTTTTGAGACAGAGTCTCTCTGTAGCCCCAGCTGGTCTTGAACTCACTATGCAGACCAGGCTGGCCTTGAACTCACAGAGATCCACCTACCTCTCCCTCCCAAGTGCTGGGATTAAGGGCGTTTGCCACCACACCCCAGTTAAACTTATTTTTAATTACATTTCTTCATTTATTTTGTGAGGGGTCGGGGCACACATGCCACCAGACAGATAAAGAGACCAGAGGACAACCTCTGGGCGTCGGTTCTCCCCTCCACCATGTGGGTCCCAGGATCCAACTCAAGTCAGGCTTGGTGGCAAGCGCCCTCACCCACGTGGCAAACACCCTCACCCACGTGGCAAGCACCCTCACCCACATGGCAAGCACCCCCCACCCACGTGGCAAGCACTCCTCACCCACGCAGCCATCTTGCTGGGCCTCTATTCTGTTCCTTTTAGACAGGGTCTCACTATGTAGCCCCGCTGGCTGGGAACTCCCTATGTAGACCAGGCTGGGCTAAACTCAGAGAGCTGGGACTGAAGGTGCGGCCACCATGCCAGGACACTCCCATTCTTTTTAATTTTATTTTATGTATATGAGTGATTTGCCTGCATGTAGGTAAATGCACCCATGCTTTGCAATGGCTGTGGGGGTCAGAAGAGGGAGAGAGAGTTCATCATTGGATCCCTGGGAATTGGAGTTCTAGATGGTCGTTAGCCACCATGAGGTTGCTGGGAACCGATCCCGGGTCCTCTGCAAGACCAGCCAGTGTGTTGGTGTTGTTGTTGTCTTGGGGGGGAGGTTGAGACATAGTCTTCCTGTAGCTCCAGCTGGCCTGGAACTCACTATGTAGACCAGGCTAGTCTTGATCTCACAGAAGTCTGCCTGCCTCTGCCTCCCACATGCTGAGAATAAAGGTGTGTGCCACCACGCCCGGCTCCAGCCGGCCCTCTTTAACCCCTTAGCCATCTCTCTAGCTCCCGTCCTCCTGCACTTTTAAAACTTGTTTGGGTTATAATTTTAAGTCGAATCATATGAAATGTATGTCTATTAGCCTTTTAACTAATTATTATTATTATTATTATTATTATTATTATTATGAATTATTTGGACACAGACTCTTTGTAGTCAAGACTGGCCTTGGAGTCACTTTTAGCCAAGGATGGTTATGAACAGTCTGGCAAGCCTATCATGCCTGTCTCCAGTCATCCATATTTGAACACCTGTTCCTTCTGATTCAACCAAATAACAAAACACATATTGAGAACTTGCATGCCGGGCATATCTCAGCTTCCTGTTCCATGACCATAGTGGCTCTGACAGAGACCTGAAGAGAAGCTGAGACATGCACAGAACTAATCCATGGTCATGTGGGTAGTCAGGGTGGGAGTCACTGAACCTGAGGTGTCTGTCTCCTCAGGGAGGTGGGCTTGCATCCCTTACACCAGCATGCGAGCAGCCGAGCTCACTCTAGGGGGAGAACTCTATGATCTTCTGTCTCCACTACAAAGCATCTTCTAGACAAGCAGTATGCAGAAACTTTACTGCTACCAGGTCTGGTAACACAAGTCTGTGGTTCAAGCTACTCAGGAGGCTGAGCCAGGACTCAGACCAGTTCAAGACTCCCCTGGACTACTTAGGGATTTCAAGGCCAGCCTGGGCAACTTAGTGAGAACCTGTCTCAAAATAAAAAGTAACAAAAGGGTTAGGGCTACAACCTACTTCAATGGCATATCTCCTGTCTAGAATCCCCCATTGAGGGGCTGGGAGTGTGGCTCAGTGGTAGAACTCCTTCCTAGAATGCCCCAGTGAGGGGCTGGGATGTGGCTCAGCAGTGGACTACTTGTCTAGCATGCTCATGGCTATGGGTTCCACCCCTACCATTGACGACCAGACGAAGCTGTGATGGGACCTGCTGGTATGTAAATGGGTGTGTTTCTAGCATCTATTTCCAGAAATGGCCTGAGTCCTTGGGCTCCCCCCTCTTAGGATGCCTATGCTACAGAAGAACAAGTTTTAATTGAGGGAGTCATTCTGATGGAAAAGTTTCCAGAGACAGTGGCTCCTAGCCCCAGAGGAAAGGTCACAATCCAAGACTTGGGATGGATGCAGACTGAGAAGAGCCTCTTGAGGTCGGAGATTTAGCTGGTAGAGTCCTGGGTCCAACCCTCAGGTCCACAAAGAAAGAAAAAAAAAAAAAGAACTTCCCAAAGGGGCTGGGAGACAGGCTTCCAGCCTAGCTGAAAATGTGAACTGCAGAATCAAGAAGAGGCCCTTCCTCCAAGGAACGGATGGTGAGAGACAAGGACACCCAGCCACCTCCTTTGGTCTCTGTGTGAGTACATGCACTTGCACAGACACAAAAGCACCTTTCAAAAAAGGACAGGGACACATGGGTGGGCCCCAGGAACAGGACCCTCACCTAAGATTCCTGAGCCTGAGCTGCTCCACAAAGCTGGGGATGCTCCACCTTAGGAGGCTTCTTGGCCTCTGACACGGGACATATCAGCAAGATCAGTGTGGGCTAAAGGCTCCATCCTCCTCCAGTACACTCTACACAATGCAACTAGCCTCTGGGAAACCTGGAACAGAGCAGGAGGAAAGCAGCAAAGGCTGAAGCTGGATTTTATAATTATGTCTGGGGGCTGGGGAGGTCGTTCATTGGTAGAACACTTGCCTAGCACGTGTGAAGCCTCAGTCATCATGGCCTGCTGATTATGGCCCTTCATGATCCAATATAAGAGAGAAAGGGTTGGAGAGATGGTTCAGTGGTTAAGAGCATTGGCTGCTCTTGCAGAGGACCCTGGTTCAGTTCCCAGCACCCACATGGTGGCTAACAACCACCTGTAACTTAGTTTCAGCGGATCTGATGCCCTCTTCTGGCCACCATGGGCTTTGCACACATGGGTGCACTTATACATAGGCAAAATACTTATACACATAAAATTAAAATGTACTTAGAAAAGAAGGAAGTTTGCTAGGTGTGGTGGTGTGTGCTACTCCAACACAGGAGATAGAGGCTGGAGGCTCAAGAGCTCAAGGTCCTCCTCAGTTACATGGTGAATCTGAGATCAGCCCAGGCTACATAAGCCCAAGAATGAATGAATGAATGAATGAATGAATGAATGAATGAATGAATGAATGATGAATGAAAGAGAGAGAGAAAGAAAGAAAGAAAGAAAGAAAGAAAGAAAGAAAGAAAGAAAGAAAGAAAGAAAGAAAGAGAAAGAAAAAGGAAGAATGGAAGGAAGGAAGGAAGGAAGGAAGGAAGGAAGGAAGGAAGGAAGGAAGGAAGGAAGGAAAAGGAATGGGACAGGTGGGGAGAGAAGAGGAAAAGGGGTCGGCAACATGGCTCAGCAGGTAAAGGTGCTTGCTGCAAACTTGTGGAAGTCAGTTATCTCTCCACCATATGGGTCTTGAGGATCAAACTCATGTCATCAGACTTTAAGCAGTCACTTTTATGCATTGATCCCTGTTGCCAGCCCAAACATTTGCTCTATTTAGTGCCCTACCTCAGTGCAAAACTGACACAATAGACACAAGAAAAGAAAGATACTGAACTAGAACTCATGTATTAATAACCCTTGGAACAAACGCTTGGTTCAGAAGACATGGATTTATCTTCTCCAAGTTTGGTTGGTTTGGTTTAGTTTTGCTTTTGTTGAGACATGCTTGTCTGGAACTCAGAGTGTAGCAGAGACTGACTTTGAGCTCCTGATCCTCCTGTCTCCACCTCAAAGGGGTGGGATTTCTGGCAGACACAGCTCAGCTTGTTTTTAATCTTAGGGATAGTGATTCCAGTAACAGAAGTTTTTTCCTTCTTTCTTTGGCCTTAAGTAGCTCAGAAGTAGCACTGGGGTTTGTCTGGAGACTTTGAGGATTTTTGTGCTAACTAGATCCATAGACTGATTCTCGTCTTTCCATTATCTTGTTCCTCATTTACTAATCTACCCTTGTTTATTTTGATATATGCAGAGGTATAAGTAAGCTACCAGAAATGTGGTTTCTTTCTCTTTCTTTCTTTCTTTCTTTCTTTCTTTCTTTCTTTCTTTCTTTCTTTCTTTCTTTCAGTTCAGATACTGTGACATCATCACCAAAATCAGACTGTGGGAAACCGTAATGAACAAATGACCCAGTTTCTTAAATAAATTGAAAGGTTGGTAGGGGGTGGGGAAGGACGGGAAATGGAAAAGAAACAGACTCAAAGGGATTAAGAGCCTGCTCATCCTCTTTTGCTGAGAGTGTCAGTCTGCAGCCACAGGTCATTTCTTTCTTTTTTTTTTTTTTTAATTACTTACTTTTTTTCATTTTTTAACAATAAGTAATAATTTATGAGTACAAGTATCCTTCATGTAAAACCAATTTGCAAGCAGCTGTGCCCAAACCCACACAGCCCATGGGTCCCACCATCCAGCTGGGGGGGCTTGTATGTTCAATCAAGTTGATCAGATGAGTGTCCAGACTATATTGCTGTAGTTTCATCAAAGATGTCAGGCCCATCAAGATAGAGGCTGGGAGAGGATGTGAAGGATAAAACACATGTCACGTCACACTCAACCAGCCCCAAGAAGTCTATTTGTGTACTCAGATTCAGAATGATCAAACTGAAGTTCAGCAAATCCTCTCAAGAATCTCATTTCTTAAAAAGCTAAGCATATGCTTCATGTATAACCTAGCAATTCCACCCTGAGGAGTCTATGAGAGAGAAATGAAAACATATGTGGAAGGCTCCATAGCATGACTCATAAAACCAACGTTGGACAGCAATCCATGTGTCCATCAGCCAGTGGGTGGATGGTTTAAAAACCCCAGGAAGGGCCAAAGAGATGGCTCAGTAGGTAAAAGGTCTTGCTGTGCAAGCTTGACGACCCAAGTTCAAACCTCAGAGTGTATCTAATAAGCTGGATGAGGCAGTGTGCATGTATAATCTCAGCACTTCCAAGATGAGATGAGAGTGGGAGATTGGAGGCGCACCCAGATGCTCCAGGCCCAGGCCCAGCTGGCCTGGAATATGCATTGCAGTAGTGGAAATAAGAGAGACTTTTTATCAACAAGGTGGACTCCTGAAAGTTGTCCTCTGGTACACATACACACACACACACGCATGCATACCTAACTTTTTAAATTGTGGAAATGCTGAGAATAAGCAGCTATTGGATGGTCTGGCCTAAATGGCGTCTATGTCACTCTCCAAGACTCCAAGTACATCACAGTAGAGGGGGTAGAAGGAATGCAAGTGCCAGAGGTGGGAGGATGGTGGCACACACGAACTCACAGCAGCTGCAGTCACCTCCTGGGTAAGGTGGGCCCATCAACATTCCCGAGCGAAGCAGGGCAGGAGCAGCGAGGTAGGGCAGGAGCTCACGAGGCCCTGCCCTGCCCTCAGGAGCTATGGGCAGTTCAAGGTTGCTGGAAATTGGGAGTCTTGTTTCTTAGTGGTGTCACCACTAGTAAGTTCACTGTCCCTAAGTAAGTGACCCCACCCATGCTCATGGGAGCGATCCTGATTAAATGCAGCAGGCCAAAAATGAAAAAGAGAAGGGGCTGGAGAGGTGGCTCAGTGGTTATGAGTACTAACCACTGAGCTTGCAGAGAACCCAAGTGCAATTCCCAGAACCCACATGGCAGCTAACAACCACCTTTAACTCCAGTTCCAGGGAATTTGACACCCCTCCTGGCCTCTGAAGGGCATTGCATGCAGGTGGTGCACCCACACACACACAAACATACACACACACACAGACACACACACACACAGAGGCAAAATGCTCATATACAAAGATAAATAAAAATGAGTTAACTTAAAATAATAAAACAAAAATTAAAAATGAAGGGGACAGGACAGATGGCTCAGTGGTTAAGGGCAACAGCTGCTCTTGCAGAGGACCCAGGTTCAATCCATAGCACCTACACTGTGGCTAACGACCATCTGTAACCCCAGCTCCAGGGGAATCCAGTACACTCTTTGGACCTCTGTGACATGGGTTCACTTACCTACATGCAGACATTACACTCACACACACAAAATAACAATAAAAAACAAAATTTATATAAAGAAATGGAAGTAGGAGGGAGACTTGTTAGGAAGAGAAAAGCATTTGGCAGAAGGGGGAGGGGCTAAGAAGGTACTGGGAGATTCAAGATCAGAGGACATGATGCGTGATATGGTGAAAAGTACAATTTTCTTAAATCCATGGAATATTCACCAATAAGGTACCATGGGCAGTAGCAGTGGATTAACTGCTGACCCACCCAACATAGATGAAGACCAAAATCTTGTGTTTAGAAAGAAGCCAGTTGAGGCTGGGGAAGTGTCTGTCTCACAGGCATAAGGGCTTGAGTGTTAGGATCACCGTCATCCATGTAAAAACCAGGCGTGTGACACACATCTGTGAACCAGCACTGGGGCAGAGGTGGAGCAGGAGGATCCCCGAGGCTCGCTGACCAGCCAGTCTCGTTGAATGATGAGTTCCAGGTTCAGGAAGAGATCTTGCTTGAGAAACAAAGTGGAGTGGTTGGAGAGATGGCTGCTCTTGCAGAGGATCTGCAATTGGTTCCCAGCACCCACCTCAGGTGGCTCACAACCACCTGTAACTCCATCTCCGGGAAATCTGACACCCTCTTCTGGTAGCCACAGGTACTGCATTCATGTGCACACAGACATACACATAGTTCAAAAAATAATATAAATAAATTAAAAAATATAAGATAAAGAATGATAAAGTTACCTGACATGGACCTCCTGCCTCCACACATGAACCCATGGGTGATACACATATAGCAGGGGGAGGGGGAGACAGGTACAAAAGGCAATGGATATGCAGAATTGGAAATAGAAATCAAGATAAATATGATTCCTGAGTATTCTAGGTTGAGTCTGGAGTGAGAGTTGACTGCAAAAGAGCATTTGGGTCTGGGCATGGGGATGCACATAGCAAGCTCTGGGCCATCCAGTGATACATAGACCCTGTCTCAAAAAATATGAGGGGAAGCCGGGCATGGTGGCACATGCCTTTAATCCCAGCACTTGGGAGGCAGAGGCAGGCAGTTCTCTGTGAGTTCGAGGCCAGCCTGGTCTACATAGTGAGAACCAGGACAGCTGAGGCTACAAGACCAAAAAAATTTTTGAGGATAATTTGTGGGTGATGGAGTTATTTGACAACTCAACTATTACAATAACTGAATAAGTCTGTTTATAAAAAATACCCAAATATAAAACACTAAAAAATATTAAAAAATAAAAATGTATCCTGTGAATTTTATGGTATGTGATTGACTTTAGATTTTTTTTGTGTGTGTGTGTGTGTGTGTGTGGTGAAATCAGATCTATCCTTCCACTTTTATGTGGGTTCTGGGGATCAAATTCAGTTTGTCAGGTTTGCACAGCAAGCACCTTTTCCCTCCGAGCCATCTTGCCAGCCCCAAGAGTGGTGTATACATATGTACAGGTTCAACGTGTTGTGCACTGTGTGTGGCTGGGTGTGTGCACATGTGTGCACATGCATATAGAGGTCAGAGACCAATGTCAGGTACATTCCTCAATCACTTTTTTTTTGATGAAGTGTCACTCATTGAGCCTAGAGCTCATCCATTCAACTAGGCTGCTGGCTAATGAACTCCAGAGACCTGCCTGTCTCAATCCCTCCCCGGTGCTGGGTACAGATAGGCACCCAGTGCCTGTCTTTTATGTGGTTGTTAGGGATCCAAACTTGGGTCCTCTGGCTTGCATAGCAAGCACTTTATCAACTGATCCATCTTTTAATTCCCTACCCTTTTTGCTTCTTATCTATTTGTTTGAGACAAGGTCTCATGTGCCCCAGGATGGCCTCTGATTTGCTACAAAGTCCAGGATGACCTTGAAGTCTCGATTCCTGTGCCTCTACCTCTCATGTGCTTGGATCACAGGCATGAACGTTCATGGCTCTTTTGTATGGTTTAAATGTTTCCACCACTAATGGTGTAAAAAAGATGGGGGGCTGGAGAGATAGCCTAGCGGGTAAGAGCACCGACGCTCTTGCAGAGGACCCGGGTTCGATCCCCAGCACCCACATGGCGGCTAAGAACCGTCTGTAACTCCAATTCCAGGAGAACTCCAGTTCCAGGGGAATCCGAGACCCTCTTCTGACCTCTGCGGCATTGCACGACACGGGTGCACAGACCTGCATGCAGACCAATACAGTTCATACACATACAAAAAAAAAAAAAAAAAGATGAAATTTAAAGCCTGGGAGACGAGCGCAGACATACTCCCTGAGCTCTCCACGGTCACTAGTGGGATCTGGTTGGAAGGAGGCTGTGTACAGTATTTCCTTTTGCTCGGCACTCCCTCCCCCTTCAGCTAACAGCAACCAGACTTTGCTTTGAGGTTGGTCCAGCCCTCTGCATGGAGCCTGGAGGCACTGCCTGCCAAGGTCCTGTCTACCCACCTTTAGCAGGATCTGGTTCTAGGGATCTTAGCTCTCTCCCCTGGAGACTCTGATGCAAGAAAAGGAAACCTTGGAGCTGATTAATCCCAGAGAGGCATCCTCAGTGGCCAGCCTTGGGGTTTTGCTGCTAAAACCTCACAGCAGCCTGTCTTTTCCAGAATCTCTGTGTTGGCCCTCTTCCATTCTGTGAATATCCAATAAAGTATCTTTTTGTTGAAGTTGGCTAGGGTTGATTTCCATGGCTCAAAACCAAAGTACCCGTTAGCCATCATCCTACATTCCATGTTGCCTTTCCTGTCTTCTCTTCCCTGGTTCTTAAGGCCATAAGAACCACTGGAGCATTAAAACAAGCCTGGGGAGGCTCGGGGTGTGGCTCAGTTAATACAGTGCTTGCCTGACGTGCACAGATCCCTGGCTTGCATCCCCAGCACCACATAAATCAGGCATGTTAGCAGATGCCTATAATCCTTGCACTCAGAGAGGCGGAGACAAGATAAGAAGGTAGAGTCCTCAGGCTAAGTGGCAAATTAGAAGCCAACTTGGGCTACACGAGACCTTGTCTCAAAAAATAAAATCAAGCCGGGCATGGTGGTGCACGCCTTTAATCCTAGCACTTGGGAGGCAGAGGCAGGCAGATCTTTGTGAGTTCAAGGCCAGACTGGTCTACAGAGCGAGTTCCAGGACAGCTGGGGCTATGGGGAGACCCTGTCTTGAAAAGACCAAAAAAAAATTTTTTTTTAAATAAAAATAAATAAAATCAAACAAAATAAAAAAATAAAATGGAAACAGGTCAATCTTATTCCCAAGACAAGAAGAAGCAAATGGATGCTTCTCAGCCCCTGCTCTGCTAAAACACAAATTCAGCAAGGGATGATTAAGACAGAAACATTGATCAGCACAAACATGTGCCATTGGCTTATACCAGCACTGTCCATTAGAGACAGGGGACCAGGGCCAGCGAGATTGCTAAGTGGGTGGAGGTGCTTGTCGCCAAGCACGATGACCTGAGTTCAGTCCCTGGGATTCTCCAAGTTGTCCTTTGCTTGTACCGTGGTATATGTGCACCCATACACGCGTAAACAAATAAAAGTTATTAAAAACTAATACAAACGGCCGGAGAGGTGGCTCTGCAATTAAGAACACTTGCTGCTCTTACAGGGGATTCAGGTTCTGTTTCCAACACTCACAAGGTGGATCACAACAGTTCCAGGGGATCTGATGCCCTCTTCTGGCCTCTGTAGGCATTGCATGCACATGGGTACGCATATGCATGCAGCCAAAACGCTCACCCAAATAAAGTATGAATAAATGATCATATTAAAGCCTATTGCAGAGATCTCTCACTTAAAAAGTAAATAAGATGACAGTCACAACTAGATACCACAGGAAATGTAAATTTCTTTTTATTTCTTTTGTTTTTGTTATTTTTATTTTATGTATATGCATGTATTGCCTGCATGTATCCAAAGGCACTCATGTAATACAATGCCTGTGGATGTCAGAAGAGGGCGTCAGATCCCCTGGAACTGGAGTTACAGATGTTTGTTAGCTGCCATTGGGTGCTAGAAATTGAACCTGGGTCTTCTGCAAGAACAGCCAGTACTCTTAACTGCTGAGCCATCTCTCCAGCCCCTTATTTTAATTTTTTATTTGACATGGCTATCACTGGGAAAGTGAGATGGGGCTGGCAAAGAGATAAGACCAATAAAATAGCGATTTAAATACTTCAACGTACAATGGTTTTTCTTTGAGAAAGACAAATTTTGAGATTCTTTTTGACAGTGAAGAAGCACTGAAAGTCTATGAAGACTTAATTTTTTTGTGTGTCTTTTCGAGACAGGGTCTCCCTGCAGCCCCAGCTGTCCTGGAACTCACTCTGTAGACCAGGCTGGCCTTGAACTCACAAAGATCCGCCTGCCTCTGCCTCCCAAGTGCTAGGATTAAAGGCGTGCGCCACCACACCTGGCTGTTTTTTTAAGATTTATTTTTATTTATATGTCAGTATATGTGATTATGTGAATTATACAATGTGTGTGTGTGTGTGTGTGCATGTGCACATGCACACATATCTGTGTCAGTGAAGGCCAGAAGAGGGTATCAGATCCCCTGGAGCTAGACTTCCAAGTGGTTGTGAGCTATCTGATACGGGTGCTGGTAAGTGAACGCAGGTCCTCTGGAAGAACACTATGCACTCTTAACCCCTGAATCATTTATCCAGCTCCTACTTTCATTTTCATTTATGTGAGTGTTGATAACTGAACTCTAGGCCTCTATAAGAACAGTAAGTGGAGTGGGGGCCGAGACCTTTGCAGACTGCCTGCGAGTACCTGAATCTGGCCTCACAGGACGGTATCCCTAATGGTGGAGTTAGAAGCTTGAAACCTTCAAGAGAGACAGAGTTTTCGAGCCGAGAATAATCATACATGTTTGTAATCCCAGTGATTGGGGAGGCTGAGGCCAGCCAGGAGTAGATAGTGTGACCCTGTCTAAAAAAAAAAAAAATCAGCCCAGGGCTGTAGCTCAGTGGTTGAGTGCTTGCCTGCTTACTGTGCACAATGCCCAAGGTAGGTTCAGTCCCTAGTAATGTGTAAAACTAAGATCAGAAAAAGAAAGAAAACAAAACCCATGTGCTCCCACCACAGAAGAGGGATGTTGCCATCTTTTAAAAAACTTTTTTAAGCCGGGCGTGGTGGCGCACGCCTTTAATCCTACACCCAGGAGGCAGAGGCAAGCGGATCTTTGTGAGTTCAAGGCCAGCCTGGTTGGTCTACAGAGCAAGTTCCAGGACAGCTGGGGCTACAGGAAGATGCTGTCTCAAAAAGACCAAATAAATAAATAAATAAATAAATAAATAAATAAATAAATAAATAAAATCTGAGTCCTGAAGATGACATCATCACACATTCCCATTTAAAAAAAAATTAACTTTTTTTATGGGGCTAGAGAGACGGCTCATCAGTGAAGAGCACTGGCTGCTCTTGCAGAGGACCCAGGTTTGATTCCCAGCACCCACACAGCAGGTAACAACTGTGTATAACTCCAGTTCCAGAGAAATCCAATACCCTCTTCTGGTCTCCTCGGGCACTGGATGCATGTGGTGCACTTCCTATATACAGGCAATATGCTCATACACACAAAATAAAAAATAATAAAATACTTTAAACTTTTTTTGTTATTTTTATTTTGTGTGTATGAGTGCTTTGTCTGCCTGTATGTAAGTGCACCACATGCATGCAGTGTCCACACAGGCCAGAAGAGGTTGTCAGATCTACTTGCTGCTAAAAGAGCAGGAGAGATAGACACAGAGATTTGGCTACTGATGATCTTTGGTCCTTGGACCCATGAGTTCCAGCTGAGCAGCTCACGGGAACGTCTATGCAGCAAGTTCCAAAGTTTGTTTCTTCTACTGCACCAGTGTCTATATGACTTCATGAAGCCACCTGTCCTGGTTTGCCCTCTGTTGCTGTGATAAAACACTGACCCAAACTAACTTGGTGGGGAGGAAAGGGTTTATTTCCACAGCCCTTGTCAAAGGAAGCCAGGGCGGGAGCTCAAGGCAGGATCCTGGAGGCAGGAGCTGAAGCAGAGACCATGGAGGAGCGCTGTTCACTGGCCTGCTCAGCCGCCTTTCTTACACAGCCCAGGCCTGCCTGCCTAAGGACGGCACCACCCACAGTGGGCTCCCATATCAACCAACAATCAGTAAAATGCCCCACAGAGATGTCCACAGGCCCATTTGATGGAAGAGATTCCTCAGTTGAGATTCGCTCTTCCCAAGTGCGTCTAGATTTGTGTCGTTGACAATAACTGTGACATCACCCAAGCATGTGCATGGGTTCTGCTTCACCTCTCCAGCTAAGCCTAGGGTGGATGTACTAAGGTTGCTTCTGTTGTTTCCACAAGCATATTGTCTGGGTGCTGAACCAGTGTGTGCAACGTCAGCTCCCTCTATCAACTCCCCTCCCTGCTGTGTGGTCCTCTCCCATGATGAGCCAGGCTGACATGTGTAGCTACTACAGTACTGCATACGTGGAAGAGCCCAGCTTCTACTTATTTATTTTTGTTCATTTGTTTGTTTTTAAATTTGTTTAGGTTTTATTTTATTTTATAATTTTTTATTTTTTATTATGAACGTACTGTCTGCATGTAGGTTGGTGCACCGGTGTCATGCAGTGCTGCAGAGGTCAGAAGAGGGCATCGGATTCCCCTGGAACTGGAGTTAAAGATGGCTCTTAGCCACCAAGTGGGTGCTGGGAATCAAACCCAGGTCTTCTGCAAGAGCAGTCTGCGATCTTAACCACTGAGCCATCTCTCCAGCCTCTGTTTTTTTGAGACAGGGTCTCCCTGTAGCCCCAGCTGCCCTGGAGCTCACTCTGTAGACCAGGCTGGCTGAACTCACAGAGACCTGCCTGCCTCTGCCTCCCAGTGCTGGGGTGACAGGTGTCAGCCACCACGCCACTACCAAACCTGACTGCTGTGACTAGGTCTGAGAAGACTGGAGCCCCTCTTCGCTTATTTATTTGTTTGTTTGTTCATTTGTTTACTTATTTATTTTATGTGTGTGTGCTTTGCCTGCATTTATGTAAGTGCACCACATGTGTGCAGTGCCCACAGAGGCCAGAAGAGGGTGTGAGACTTCCCGAAACGGGAGTTATGGATAGTGGTGAGCTGCCATGTGGGTGCTGGGAAATGAACCTAGGTTCTCTGCAAGAGCAGCGAGTGCGCCTAACTGCTGAGCCCCCGATTCCTTCTCTCTTTCAACTGTTGAGCCACCCCCTCTATTGTTGTGTGTGCCTATGTGTGTGTAACACATGTGTAGGTGTGTGTACATGTGCACAGGTTTGTGTGTGTGAAGGTGGGTGCACACGTGGAGGTCAGAGGACACCTGAGCCTCACTTTCCACCTTGTGTGAGGCAGGCTTTCTTTGTATGCTGCTGTGTGTGTCAGGATGGCTGGCCTGCATGCTTTCACAGCTCTTCGAGTCTCTGCTTCCAGTCTCTCGCTATGGCAACACTGAGATTTCAGTTGTTCTCTACCCGGCGGGCCTGGCTTTGTGTGAACTCGGGGCATGTGAACTCAGGTCTTCATGTTTGTGTGGGCAAGAGCTTTACCCTCTCAGCCATCTTCCCAGTCCCCTTATTCTGGCTTCGTTCCTCACTCTGGGGTGAGCCAGCTGTGCTGTGAGGAAGCTCAGTCAGCCCCGTAGAGAGGTCACATGGCCCCCTGCCAATAATAGCACGGAGTCTCCAGCTGTTGAGGTGAACCCCGCAGGTGGATCCTCTGGTTTCAGGCAAACTTCAGAAGACAGAGTCTCAGCCAGCATCTTAATGCAACTCATTGTGAGACCCACCAGCCAAAGTCATGCCTGAGTCCCCAACCCACAGGGACTGTGAGATGATAAATATTTATTGCTTAAGAGTTTTGGAACTGAGTGCATGGCACAAGCCTGTACGTCCGTTGCTTGGCAGGTGGAGATAAGAGGATCAGGTGTTTGAGGACAGCCATGGCCTCCTGTCTCCAAGGAAAGAAGTAAAGGAAGAAGGGAGGGACAAAGGGACAGAGAGAGGGAAAGGCAGAATGAATTTTGATGTGTATGTATGTTTGTTTAGACAAGGTCTCGCTATATAGCTCTGGCTGGTCTTGAATTTACAGAGCTAGCCTGCCTCTGCTGGGATTAAAGGCCTGTGCCACAGTGCCAAGAAAGAATATTTTGGAAACTAGGAATAGACATATGTGCTCTCCCAACACTTAGGAGGCAGAGACAGGAGCACTGAGAGTTTCAGCCCATCCTGGTCTTCAAAGTGAGACTGTCTCAAAAAGAATAAAAGGGAGCCGGGCGTGATGGTGCATGCCTTTAATCCTAGCACTTGGGAGGCAAAGGCAGGCAGATCTCTGTGAGTTCAAGGCCAGACTGGTCAATAGAGTTCCAGGCCAGCTGGAGCCACAGGGAGACCCTATCTCAAAAAACCAAAAATAAATAAATAAATAAATAAAATAAAATAAAATAAAAGGGGCCTGGGGAGATGACTAAGTTGGTGAGTGCTTACTGCACAAATATCAGGGCCTGAGTTTGAGCTCCAGGCCTCACATTTAACCCAGGCATGACAGTGACCCCACATACATGTGCAAGTGCACTCCCTCCCCCAACAAAATAAAATATAAATAAAGACTTGATTTTAAATAGAAATTAAACCCTGGGCATAGTGGCACACACCTTTGATCCCAGCACTCATGAGGCAGAAGCAGGCTGATCTCTGTGTGTTGAGGCCAGCCTGGTCTACATAGCAAGTTCTGGGCCAGCTGCAGCTACAGGGATACCCAGTCTAAAAGAAGAAAAAGATTTAAAACAAAACATAAAAGAAAGACGGGGGTGTGCTGGGGACAGAGCTCAGTTGGGAGAATGCTTACTTAGGGTGCATGAAGCCGTGTGTTCAATCCAGCACCACAGAAGACTCAGGAGGGGAGTGAGCACGCCTAGAACCCTACTCAGGAAGTGGAGATGTAGGATCAGGAGGGCAAGACCATCCTCAGCCTCCTTCCAAGTTTGAGACCATCCTGTATCGGAAAAAAAAAAAAAAAAAAAAAAAAAAAAGGGCTGGAGAAATAGCCTAGAGGTTAAGAGCACCGACTGCTCTTGCAGAGGACCCCAGGTTCGTCCCCCGCACCCACACATGGTGGTAAGAACTGTCGTAACTCCAATTCCAAGAGAACTCCACATTCCAGGGGGAATCTGAGACCCTCTTCTAACCTCCGCGGCATTGCACAACATGGTGACAAAACCTCCATGCAGACCAGTACATCCGTATACACTACAAAAATAAATTAAAAAATTTTTAAAAAGGAGGGGTTGGAGAGATATTTCAGTGGTTGAGAGAGCTTCCAGCTCTCCCAGAGGACTCAAGTTTGAGTAACCACATCAGGTTGCTCAAAACCACTTGTAACCCCAGCTCCAGGGGACCCAGTGTCCTCTTCTGGCCTACACAGGCACCTGCACACATGTGACATATCTTCATACACATATACATATAAACAAAAATTAATCTGGGGGGGCAGGGAGGGAGAAGCAAGAAAAGGAAGAAGTTGATCTGAGATCTCCTGAGACCAGCTGAAGCGGCAGGTACCGGGGCACAGGCTAAAGAGCACCCCCCCACCCCCGCCAACTGGGAATAAGAAGGCATCTGAAGGAGGCAAGCAAGCAAGCCTTCAACACACGTGAAGAGGCATTTAGGACTACCATTGGAATACAGGCAAGGAGAAGCCCATATGCCAGGAACATGAAGAAGGACACACATGGGAAAGGGCAGGATAATCCTGCACCAAGCTCTACCAACCTTATGGAAGATTCCATGCAGTGGGATCACCCTGGGGATGGCCCAGAACAAAGATATCAGAAACACAATGTGAACATATTTAAAAGAACTACGAGATTATATAGAGCAAATCAAAACTAAGAAAAGAGAATGAAGACTCAAAGAAGTACCTAGAGAGAGGAATGACAAACTCCAAAAGAAGTAGAAACACTGAAAATATCCCATGCTGAAAAAGATAGGAAACCAACCAGTGAAGCAAGAGCTACAGGAAGAGATTGAGAAGCTCCCAAAAAGAAGTAGAAATACTAAAGAAATCAGAAGAGGAAATGAAAAGGAAATCAAACACTCTCCACTCAAGAGGAAAGGAATGGAAAAAGCCTCAAGAAGAATGGAGAGCAGAACAAAGAATATCAGACCTGGAGAGATAACACACAGAACAACTAAAAACCTCAAGGAAAGGGATTATGAAAAAATTTTTAAATACACAAAGTGGAACAACCAAGAACCGTGGGAACTATGAATAGAGCAAACTCCACATCATAGGAGTAGAGGAAGGAGAACGAATCCAAGGAAATGGTGTTGATCAGCAACTTCAACAGGAATAGATGAAAACTTCCCCAAACTAAAAAAAAAGACAAAAACCGAACAAATCAAGAAGCACATAAACTCCAAACAGACAAGATCAGAAAAGAAAATTCTCCACAACCACATTCATAACTAAAAATGCTAGACCCCAAAACAAAGACAAAATCCTTAAAGCCACAAGAGAAAAACACACAGTGACCTATAAGGGGAAACCTATCAGAATTATACAACTGACTTCCATGCAGGATATAAACAGAAGCAAGAAGAACTGGAGCAAGCATTCCAGTGTTAAAGGTCCAATAGATGCCAACCCAGGTTACACCCAGCAAAAATTCAATTCTAGTTGAGGAGAGAGAAAAACCTTCCATGCCATAAACAAGTTTGAAGAATACATGCTGGAAAACCAACCCTTCACAGAATCTTAAGAACAATTCAAATGACAGAGAAGGGAGCGACCATCCCCAGGCACCTAGAAAGAGAAATCAATAAAAGCATAACAATAAATAAATAAAAAAAAAAAAAAACAAAAGAAAAAAAACAAAATAGTCATAACCTTAAATATTAATGGATTCAATCCCCAATCAAAAAAGATATAACTGGGAGAATGGATTAGGAAACAGAATCCATCATATATGCTTACAAGAAAACACATCATCCTAATAAACAACACCATAAAGTGAAAGGATGGAAAAAAAATTTCCAAGCAAATGGTACCAAAAGAAACAGGTGTTGCTATTTAATACTCAGCAAAATAGACTTTAAGTAAAGAATCAGAAGAGACAAAGAAGGCCATTACATTTTTATTCAAGGACACATTCACCAAGAAGATTTCACAATTATGAATTATGAATTGCACCAAACTCTGGTGCACCAAACTTTATAAAGACAATTCTCCAGGACCATACGTCACAACACTAACCCCCGTACACTCATACTAGGGGATTTCAATACCCCACTGAGTCCTTTGGATAGGTCAACAGGACAAAGAAATAACAGAGAGACATCTGAACTGAACGATTGATTACACCAAATGGACCTCATTGAGCCTTTACCGAATATTCCACCCTAAACAGAGAATACCTCTTTGTACTCAGCATCCATGGAACATTCTCCAAAATCGAACCACATACGGACACGAGAAGAAACCTCCACAAATACAAAAAGATTGAAATAATTTCATGCATTCTATCAGACCACAGTGCAATAAAGCTCAACATCAACACCAGGATAAGCCCTACCGCCTACAAGAAACACATGGAGTCTAAAAAACACACTCTTGAATAATGGATTGGTCAGGAGGAAGAGAAAAAGAAAGAAATAAAAGTTCCTAGAAAAATGAATGACAATGAAAATACAACCCAACAAAACCTAGGGATACCTTAAAAGCAGTCCTAAGAGGGAAGTTTATAGCCCTGGTGCCTACATTAGAAAAACAGAAAAGCACAAGTGAATGATCTAACACTACAGCTAAAAGCACTTGAGAGGCAAAACAGATGAACCCTAAGTGCAACAGCAGGAAGAAATAACAAAAAAATCCGAGGCAGAAATCAATGAAATAGAACAAAGAAAATAATACAAAAAAAACAATGAATCCAAAATTTGGTTCTTTGAAAGAATAAACAAGATAGACAACCTCTAGCTCAGATAACCAAAAGAAAGAAAGGAACACTCCAAATCAATACCATCCATGATGAAAAGGAAATATCACAAACAGACAAGGAAAAGATCCCGAAAAATCATAGGGAATACTCAAAACCTATACTCCAAGTTTGAAAACTATAGAAGAAATAGATGATATCTGAAATCCCGGGAATCCCCAAAGCCAACCAAGAAGAGACCACAGCCTAAACAGACCATAATACAGAAGAAATTGAAGATGTAATAAAGAAAGAAAAACCTCCAAAAAAAAGCCCAGGCAGACGGTTTCACAGCAGAATTCTATAAAACATTTCTTTTTTTTTTTTTTAAATGTATACATCATTCTCTTTTTTTATTTTTTATTTTTTATTTATTTTTTATTTGTGTATGAATGTACTGTCTGCATGCCAAGTCTGTGCACTCAGGCGTGCAAAGCCGCGGAGGTCAGAAAGAGGGTGTCGGATTCCCCCGGAACGAGTTCTGGAATTTGAGTTTCAGACGGTTCTCAGCTGCCATGGTGGGTGCTGGGGATCGAAACGGGTTTGTAAGACGGGTCGGCGTCAACCGCTTCCGGAGGACATATCTCACAGACTCACTAAAGACTTTTCAAAAAGACCTACAAGCATTTTTAGCTGAAACTGTTTAAGAAGGACAAGGAAGAGAATTTCCCCAAATTCCTTCTATGAAGCGCATGATCACTCTAGTTCCCAAACCAGGCAAGTACAACTAAAATGGAGAATTATAGAACCCATCTCCCTAATGAACACAGATGCAAAATTCTAAACAGGTACTGGCAAATCATACACACCACATCACGAAGATCATTCCAAATCATGACCAAGTTGAATTCATACCAGAAGATTGCCGGGACGGTTCAATACGCAAAATCAATAAACATCATCAAACACATAAATGGAATGAAAGACAAAAACCACACCATCATCTCAATTGATGCTGAAAACGATTCTTTGACAAATCCAGCATCCCTTCATGCTTAAAGCCCTAGAAGGAATTGGATTGGAAGGATAATTCCTAATGTAATTCAAAGCCCTATACAGGAAACCCACAGCCAATATCATCCTAAAATGGGAAACACAGAAGCATTCCTTTAAAGGTAGGAACTCAGCAAGGTTGCCCCCTGTCACCATCTCTCTTCAATATAGTGCTGAAAACACTTGCTAGAGGCAATATGCAAGAAAAGGAAATTTAAAGGATGTACTTAATTGGAAAAGAGGAAGGAAGTCCAGCTATCCTATTTGCTGACTGATATGATTGTTTACTTAATGGATGCTAAAATTTCACCAGAAAACTTCTAGAACATTAACACTCAGCAAGTGGAGGGATACAAAATTAACCTAAAAAAAATAATGGCCTTTTTTTTTTTACACTTAAGAAAAAAGAGAACGGAGATAGAATCTCAAAGAGAACCTTCCCACTCACAATCGACCTCAAAAACAATAAAATACCTAGGATCAAACTTAACCAAAGACCCAAAGATTCTCTACACACAAAAATTTTAAACCTTTAAGAAAAATTGAAAAAGACCTCAGAAGATGGAAAAAGACCTCCATGCTTCTAAGGATTGGCAAAAATTAATCTGTAAAAAAATCATACGAACAAAAACTCTTGTATAGATTTAATTGCACATCCCCAATTAAAAATCTCAAGAGTTTCTTCACAGGTTTGGTAAAAAAAAAGTTCTAAATCCATTTGAAAAACAAAAAGACCAGATAGCCAAAACAACACCTTAGTGAACAGAGCACACGGGGGGATCTCTAATACCCAGACTTCAAATGATACCTACAGGGCTATAGTCATTAAAAAAAACAGCGACTGGTACTGTCGAGCAAAAACAGACCTGTGACCAATGGAAAAAACCGAGAACTCCAAATCTGAGACCATAAATTTCAATGCATCTCATATTTTTGAACAAGGGGGCCAAAAGAAACCACACTGGAGAAAAGGACAGCATCTTCACCAAGTGGTGTTGACAAACACTGGCTCCACCACTTGGTAGATGACCAATTAAACCCCTCCCTCTCACCCTGTACAAAAGTCAATCCAGATGGATTTAAAGAACCTCAACGTGAAACCCAAACTCTGAAGGTGATAAGAAGAAAAAAAATGTGGCAGCAGGACTACAAGACCATAGGCACTAGGAAAAAGACTTCCTAATCGACAGCAGCTGTGCAAAGAATTAAGGTCAACAATTGACCAAATGGGACCCGTCATAAACTGAAAAGCTTCTGTACATCCAAAGAAACAATCAAGGAAGTGAAGAGAAATCCTACAGAGTGGGAGGAACGTTCACTACAGATACACTGACAAAGCATTGATTTCCAGAATATGATAAACTTACTCAAAAACAAGAGAGAAAGAAACAATGACCCACTAATAGATGGAACAAAGAGTTGAGCGAGACTTCACAATGCGGATTAGAGATGCTGAGTAGAAAACCTTCAAGAAGTGTTCCACATCATAACTCATTAAGGAATGCAAATCAAACCCACTTTTAAGATATCATCTTACTCCAATATAAGACTGGCTAGATCAAAAAAAAAAGAAACAAAGATAAAAGTGCTGGAGAGGTTGTGGGAAGGGAACACTCATCCACATGCTGGTGGAAATGCTAAACTCATAGCAGCCACTATGAAAGCAGTGGAAGAACCTGAAAGACCTTGAATCAATTTTGCCACCGACCCAGTATATACCACTCCTGGGCCATGACCCTCAAGACTCCCCCACCGCAGAGATCCTGGCACGGCCATGTTATTTCAGCTCTCTTCACAATTAGCATTGGTGTTGGAACCAACCCAAATGCCCTACACTGATGATGATAGAGATAGAGAAATGTGGTAAATCTACCAACAATGGAGTTCTATCTAGCAAAGTAAGAAAGGATGTACCATCATGACACTTTTGCAGGAAAAATGCTGAGGCCTAGGGCCACTCATGCTGAGTGAAGTAAACACAGTCCAGAAAAACAATGATGATTGGTATCCTTCATCTGTGGATACTTAGTACAAATTACCTGGTTTTTAAGTCATTTCTTGTGCATGGCCCCTTGAGCTTTTTTGTCCAAGCAGTTTGGGCAGTGATAGCATCATTGGAAACAACAACAATCAGAAAGGGACTGCAGTCGAAAGAACTGACTGAAAAAAACATAACTTCTGCTCAAAACAGTTAACTTCCCTCATGGGATATTGAGAAAGACTGCAAAAGAGATGAAAAGCATGTTTTGGAGAATGCATGAGCTCTGGTGGGGTGGGGGGATAGGGTGGGGGGACACGGGTTTCTAATTTGATAAAAAATATATCTAATAAATAATTAAAAAAAAACGAAAACAGGAAGAAGTTTTGAGGCCTTGCATGGTGGCACATAGAAGGTAACCCCACGAACTTGGGACGAACCAAGGAAAAAGGATCAAGGGAGTAGAAGCCAAGCAAGCAGACAAAGAACAGAGAAGAAAGACGAGAAAAGAAAAGGAGAAAGAATTAGATATCTAATTAAAAATAAAAAACAAAAAAAAACACACACACCACACAACACACACACCACACACACACTTCTGTCTTTGTGTCCCAATACAAATATAATCTGTCAAGGGTATTTCCCCCATCGTGCTTTGGTGTGAACATATTTCCTGTGGTGTTGGACTTAGACATAGCTTTTCCTGAACCAGTGTTTAAAAAAAGTTTGCATATCCTATCATGACAGGGTAGCTATAAGAAAGAAAGAAAAACAAGTTACAGCAGCAACTTAGAACCTGGAGAATTCTCTCTTAGTTTCTCAGGCTCTGGTCTCTTATGGGTGAGAATGTGTTTCTGTGGAGAGCTTATTTATATCTCTCTGGATTATTTGTATCTCTGTATCTAATTTGCCGATATCTACTCTCCGTCTATCCTCTCCCTCTCTCTCTCTCTCTCTCTCTCTCTCTCTCACACACACACACACACACACACACACACACACACACACACACACAAACTTTTGATCTCTGCCTTTTGCTAGTTGGTCCTTTTCACAAATGATGATGTATCTTTGAGTCTCCCTGAACAGGCAGGAAGCAATATCATGTATGCTGGAAGGATCTGAAAAGGATTTAACAGTAACAGGATGTGACATCGAGCAGACAGGAAAAGAAAGGGGTCAACAAGAAGACTGAAGCATAGTCTGACTCCCCAGTCATTCACCAAATATGCAGAGCCTTAAGATAAGAATGTGGCATAGTGGCTTTTAAATGAGGAGGACTGGAGCTGAGGATATAGCTCATTGGCAGGGTGTTTGTCTACCATGCATAAGGCTCTGGGTTCCCTCTCTTCCAACACACATACACACACACACACACACACACACACACACACACGCACACACACACACACGTGAAAAATAAAGAGCTATGTGTGATGGCACATGCCTGTAATCCTTAGCACTCAGGAGGCTGAGGCAGGAGAATTGTGAATTTCAGGCCAGCCGGGGATACATAGTGAGATTTCATCTCACAAAGCCAAAACTAGGGCCTAGGGAGATGATTCAGGGAATAAGACACTTGACCCACAAGTGTGAGGACCAGAGTTCCAATCCGTAGAACCCATGTACATGCAGGAGGGTATGGTGGCTCACCTGTAATTCCAGCTCAAGGAAGGCAGAGGCAGAGGATCCCTAGAGCAAACAACTAGCTAGACTTACTGTGTCAGTGAACTCTGGGCTCAACTGAGAGACCCTGTCTCAAAAAATGAGGTGGAGGGCTGGAGAGGTGGCAAGTGGCTCAGCTGTTAAGAGCACTGGCTGTTCTTATAGAGGACCCAGGTTCCATTTGCAGCACCCACATGGTGGTTAACCATCTGTAAGTCCAGTTCAATATCCAACACTCTCTTCTGACTCGAGGGCATTGCACAACACAGGTGCACTTACACACATGCAGGCAATACACTCATACACAAAAATAATAAAATATTTATTTTAAAAAAAGGAGGTGGAGGGGCTGGAGAGATGGCCTAGCGGTTAAGAGCGCTGACCGCTCTTGCAGAGGACCCGGGTTCGATCCCCAGCACCCACATGGCGGCTAAGAACTGTCTGTAACTCCAATTCCAGGAGAACTCCAGTTCCAGGGGAATCTGAGACCCTCTTCTGACCTCCGCGGCATTGCACGACAGGGGTGCACAAACCTACATGCAGACAGTACACTCATACACATACAAAAATAAATAAAAATTTAAAAAAAAAAAGGAGGTGGAGAGTGAGAAAGACACCCATGTCAAACTCAGGCAAGCATACACATGCAAATCACGGGCAAGCATACACATGCAAACACATAGACACACCACATATATGTGCTAAGAATGTGATAAACACACAAATAAACAAGAAGGCTATTTTCTGCTTAACTGCAGCCATTTTCCTTCAGACTCAGCCACTGGGATGGGGAGGGATCCCCATGGGGCCTTTCTTTTAAAAATATTTTATTTATTTTGTGTGTATGAATGTATTGCCTGAAGGAATGCAAGTGTGCCTGTGTCATGCAATGCCCAAACAGACCAGAAGAGAGAGTTGGGTCCTCTGGAACAAGAGTTACAGATGGTTGTTAGCTGCCATGCGGGCGCTGGGAACCAAACCTGGGTCCTGTGCAAGAGCAGAATGCTCTCAACCACTGAGCCATCTCTCCAGTCCCCTAGCCTCTCTTATAATAAGGGATGCATTCTTTCTTATGGAACATATTTACCCAGGGGTAAGGCAAAGCTTAAGGCAGAGAATGGCCCCATCACTGCTTCCTCGTAGGTTTGGAACAGCGACTCGGTGCCCTGCACACGTTGCATGACATGATTCCCAGACTCAGAAAATAAGGGGAGAAGCCGAGCGTGCTGACACACACCTGTGATCCCAGCACTCAGGAGGCAGAGTGTCACATTGAGTGACTTTTCCAAGGGAGACTACCTCTGTTCACCCAACAACAGGACAAAGAATTCATCCCACCCAAGGCCAGCTCAGTGAGAAAATGAGTTTATTGGGTGATGGTCCTTCACAGGATTGTGGGTGAAGGGCTCCTTACAGGAGCATGGGTAAGGGCTCCCTCACATGATTGTCAATAAGGTTTCCTCACAGGATTGTGGGGCTAGGGGCCCTTACAGGATTATGGTTGAGGGGATCCTCACAGGATTGTGGGTGAGGAGAACCTCACAGGATTATGGGGCAGGGTGTTTCTTCACAAGTTTGTGGGTAAGAGTTCCCACACAGGATTATGGGTAAGAGTTCCCACACAGGATTTTTTTTGGGGGGGTGTCTTTTTTGAGACAGGGTCTCTTCATAGTCCCAGCTGCCCTGTAGACCAGAGATCTGCCTGCCTCTGCCTCCTGAGTGCTGGGATTAATGGCCTGTGCCACCACACCCGGCTCCCACACAGGATTCTGAGTGAGGGGTTTCTCATAGGACTATGGGTGACCCAGGAAGCTGCATCACAGAAGTCTCAACCCAGCACAGAGGATGACTCAGGAAACCTGCATCCCTGGAGCACTCTGTGGAACCTGCAGGCAGCTACACCACTGAGCTACATCTCCAGCCCAGTTCTACAGTTGAAACAGAGGCATATAATTGCCATTACAATCATCCCACACAGTACTCCATCCAATTCCTTCGTGTCACTTTGTGGCCAGCTTGTCCCTAGATTACCAGCCCCTACAGACCATTACTTTCTGTTTCTATTGTTTTGCTTTTACAAAAAGGTCACATAAATAGAATCAAACAGGGTGCACTTGGAGATTAATCCACTGGCTCTGTGTGTCCAGACTCGGTTCCCTTTCCTCCCTATAAAGTACTCCATGTATAGTATGTGCTACACTTCGCTGATCCAGTCCCCTGCTCAGACACAGTGGGTTGCTTTTTAATTTGGGATATTATAAATTAATAGTAATTAAAGTTATCATTGCAAGTTTTTGTATCAACATAAGTGTTCTTTTTTCTTTTTCATTATTTTACAGTGTTAGCGATGGAGCCCGGGGCTTCACATATACCAGAGCTCTACTGCTGAGCCACACCCCAGCCCCTCACTGGAGGATTCTAGGCAGGCACTCTGCTATTGAGGCATACCCCCTGGAAGGCATACTCCCAGCCCCTCCCTGGAAGATTCTAGGCTGGTGCTCTATCACTGAGCCACACCCCCAGCCCCTCACTGGGGGATTCTAGGCATGTGCTCTACCATTGAGTCACACCCTAACCCCTCACTGGGGGATTCTAGGCAGGTGCTCTACCATTGAGCCACACTCCAGCCCCTCATTCAGGGATTTTTGGCAGGCACTCTATGTGTGTGGGTTTGTGTACATTAAATGCAAAGTTCACAGATGCCAGAGAACATCAGATCCCCTAGAGCTGGAGGTACAGGAAGTTGTGAACTGCCTAATGTGGACACTGGGGATCAAACTTGGGTCCCGTGGAAGAGCAGAACACACTCTTAACCACTGAGGCATCTATCAAGCTCCTCAGTCCTCTTTTTGCTTTGTTACTTAGGCTAGCCATGAACTTGCTATCCTTTGGCCTTAGACCCCCAAGTAGCTGGGATTGTTTTCATTTTGGGGAATACCTTGGAATGGGGTTGAGGGTCCTATGTGACTATGAGCTTTTTGTAGGGGGTTGCTATACGGTGAGTGCCAGCGCAGATGCCCATGTCCATGCAAAGCCCAGAGGAGGATGTTGGGTGTCCTTCTTTGCCATTTTCCACTTTTTTTCCTTGAGACAGGGTCTTTCACTGAACGTGGATCTAGACTGGCAGCCAGCAGGACCCAGCAGACCTCCCATCTCTGCCCTCCCCATCCTGCAACACAGTCCCTGGTACACACTCAGCCATGCCTGGCTTTGCACTCAGTGCTGAGGATTAGAACTTGGGTCTTCACGATTTTGAAGCAAGCACTGTTACTGAGCTGTCTCCTCGTCTTCTCAGTCCCTGAGCGTGGTTTATAGGGACCCACCAAGGTGGTTTTCAAAGTAGTGCCTCCACTGCCAGCAGCCCAGCTCCGTGGGAGAGTCCAGGTGCTTCATGTTTTCTACACCTATGGGTGATGTCAGTTTGGGGGCTTCTGAAAGTAGTATGGAGTGGTAGCATTGCATTTTGTTTTGGTTCTTATTTTTGAGACAGGGTCTCACTATATAGTTCTGGCTGGCCTAGAACTTCCTATGTAAATCAGGCTGGCCCCAAATTTACAGAGATCTGCCTGCCTCTGCCTCTGAAGTACTGAGATTCAAGGCAAACACTGCTATGCTAGGCTATTAATTTTTTTAAGGCTATTAATTTTTTTTAAGTTTTTTTTTTGTCTTTTCGAGACAGGGTCTCTCTGTAGCCCCAGCTAGCCTAGAACTCTCTCTGTAGACCAGGCTGGCCTTGAACTCACAAAGATCTGCCTGCCTCTGCCTCCCAAGTGCTAGCACACATACTCGGGCACACACATAGAGATCAGAGAACACCTATATTTGGCAGTGGGTTCTCGTCTTCCACCTTGCTGAGGCAGCACCTCTCTCGTTGCTCCAGGCCGATTGCCCTGCCTCCTAGGAGCACTGGAGTTACAGAGGCAAACCATGACATCAGACTTTTTTTGTTTATGTGTTTTTGAAACAAGGTCTACCTTTAGTCCCAGCTGGCCTGGAGCTCACTATGTAGACCAGGCTCTCCTTGAACTCACAGACATCCACCTACCCCTGCTTCCCAAGTGCTGGGATTAAAGGCACGAGCCACCATGTCCAGCCACATCAGACTTTTATATGTGGGTTCCAGGGATCAAGCTCAGGACATCAGAGTTGCATGGAAAGCGCTTTTTATCTACAAATCCATTTCCCTAGTCCCTGCATATGGTTGCTTATTACCCAAATATCTTTTTTTTCTTTATTATTATTTTTTTATGTGTATGAGTGTACTGCCTGCATGTAGGTTGGTTCACCCATGTTGTGCAATTCGGTGGAGGTCAGAAGAGGGTGTCAGACTGGAACTGGAGTTAAAGACAGTTCTTGGCTGCCATGTGGGTGCTGGGAATCCATCCCGGGTCCTCTGCAAGAGCTGTTGGTACTCTTAACCACTGAGCCCCCAAATATCTTCTTTAAAGACATGCCTGTTCACATTGATTGCTAGTCTTTAAAATGGATTGTTTCTCCAACTATTTTCGCTATTATTAATCCATTCTCAGACATCACCTCCCAGGGCTGGGAGGCAGCTAAGTTGGAACACTGCTTGCCTAATATGCAGGAAGCCTTCGTTTCCATCCCCAGAACTCATAAAGCAAGCATGGTGGTGCATACCTGTAGCCCTAGTACTTGGAAGGTAGACACAGGAGGATGAGAAAAATTCAAGGTCATTCTCAGCTATATAGTGAGTTTTAGGCCACCCTGAGATACATGAAACCCTATCTAAAAAAAAAAAAAATCACCTGCCAATATTGTGTTGTTTTTGTTGTTGTTGTTGTTGTTGTTTTTGCTTTGTTTTGGGTTTGTTTTCATGTATGGGGGGCTCTATGGCTGGAGTTATCCATTTCTTTCAGTTCCTGCTGTGGGCACCAAGGTATTTTCTGAAGGTAAAATCTGGGTATCGTGGGTCTCTTCTTTTAGCTGTAGGTTTTTTCTTTCTTCTTTTTTTTTTNCAGAACCCATAAAGCAAGCGTGGTGATGCATACCTGTAGCCCTAGTACTTGGAAGGTAGACACAGGAGGATGAGAAAAGTTCAAGGTCATTCTCAGCTATATAGTGAGTTTTAGACCACCCTGGGATACATGAAACCCTACCTAAAAAAAAAAAAAAAAATCACCTGCCAATATTGTGTTGTTTTTGTTGTTTTTTGTTTGTTTTGCTTTGTTTTGGGTTTGTTTTCATGTATGCGGGGTTCCATGGCTGGAGTTATCCATTTCTTTCAGTTCCTGCTGTGGGCACCAAGGGATTTTCTGAAGGTAAAATCTGGGTATCGTGGGTCTCTTCTTTTAGCTGTAGGTTTTTTGTTTTTTTGTTTTTTTTCAAGTGAGACAGACTGAGCAGGCCCTCTAGACATGAAGGGGGTGAGAGAAGAATTCAGTTTCCCACATTTTCATTGTTTAACAGCTCTTTTAAAAATGGGCTCCTTTCTTACCCTCTCCATGGTAGCTGTCAATATAGCCAATGAATTACTGTTTAACGAAAAAGGAATTGCAGACAATTAAATAGATGTCTAGACTTGCCAAGGTCAGGATGAGCTGGCTGGCTCTGCAAGCCCTTGAGATTACTGCTGTACATTTTCCTCCTTGGGGAAAAAAAAATCTATTTTTTAAGGTTTTCTGTTGCTCTTAGAGAAACCAGATCCTGGAAACTGTTTTTAGACCAGACCAGCTCTGAATTTTTGGACATCCTCCTGCCTCTGCCTCCCCATGTGACAGATGGTAGGACATTCACCACCACATCCGGTTCCCAGATTCTTTTTTTTTTTAAATAATGCTTTATTTTTTTAATTATTTTTTTTATGTGTATGTGTGTACTGTCTGCATGTAGGTTGGTACACCTGTGTCCTGCAGTGCTGTGGAGGTCTGAAGAGGGCATCTGATTCCCCTGGAGCTGGAATTAAAGATGGTTCTTAGCTGCCATGTGGGTGCTGGGAATTGAACCTGGGTCCTCTGCAAGAGCAGTCGGTGCTCTTAACCACTGAGCCATCTCTCCAGCCCCCCAGATTCTTATAAGACCCAAATCATGCCTTCCGCGCCCTTCAGCCTCATCTGATTTGGCTAGATAAAGTGAAAAAAAATTAATCGGTTTTTAAAAAAAATTATTTATTTTATGTATAGAACTGTTTTGCCTGCATTTATGTAAGTGCACCATTGTGTACAATGTCCCCAGAAGCCAGAAGATGGTATCAGATCCCCTAGACTTGGAGTGAAGGATGGTTGTTAGCTGCCATGTCAGTGCTGGGAACTGAACCCAGGTGTTTTGCTAGAGCAGCAGGTCCTCTTAACCACAGCCATCTCTCCAGCTCCAGACATTTTTTTACATGTATGTACATGTGTCTATGTGAATGTATGCCATGTGGATGTGGATGACTGTGGAGGCCAGAAGAGGGCATCAGATCCCCTGGAACTGAAGTTACAGGCAGTTGTGAGCTGCCCAGTGTAGGTGCTGGGAACTGAACTTGGGTCCTCTGTAAGAGCAGTAAATGCTTTTAACTGCTGAGCCATCTCCCCACCCTACTCCCAAATTAGTCACTTTTAAGTTCAGTAGAATTGAAAACATTCACACTTAGGCTAGGGAGATTGCTCAGTAGGGAAGAGCACTTGCTATACAATCCGAGAGTCTGAGTTCAAACCCCCAGACCCATGTAAAAATCTGGGCATGGCTGCACACCTATCACCCCATTGTTATGTGTTTATCGGGGGGATGGAAACAGGAGAATCACTGGGGCTCACTGGGCAGTGGCCTAGCTCCAGGTTTAGTGAGAGACTGTCTCAAGGGAATAAAGCAGAGAGTGGTATAGTAGGACTCTGATGTCCCCCTCTGGGCTCTTCCCATTGATGGGAGTACACACCTGCATACACGGGTGTCCGAACCACCCCCCCACAAAACATTTTAAAGATTTAGTCATTTTTGGTCTGGAGAGATGGCTCAGTGGTTAAGAGTGCTGACTGCTCTTGCAGAGGACCCGGGTTCAATTCCCAGCATCCACATAGTGGTAACTCCAGTTCCAAGGGAATCTGATGCCCTCTTCTGACCTCCACGGCATTGTAGGACATGGGTGCACCAACCTACATGCAGACAGTACACTCATACACATAAAAATAATAAATTAAAAAATTAAAGATTTAGTCATTTTTTAATTTTATGTGTATTCTTGTTTGCCTGCATGTATGTATATGTACCATATACATGCAATACCTACAGAGGCCAGGAGAGGGAGTCAGATCCCCTGGAATTGGAGTTATAGATGATTTTTAGCCACCATGTGGGTGCTGGGAACAGAACCCAGGTCCTCTGCAAGAGCAGCCAGTGCTCTTAACCACTGAGCCATCTCTCTAGTTCCCAAGTGAATTTTTTTTAAACCTCATATTGTTGTGAACAACCATGCACAGCAGTTCATGCCTGTAATCTCAGTACCAGGGAGCTGTGCCTTCAATTCGAGGCTAGCCTGAGCTACAAGGTGAATTCCAGGCTAGCCTGGGCTATAGTGTAAGACCTTGTCTTAAGGAAAACCAAATAATAAGCAAGCAAGCAAACAACAACAAAAAATCACCGTGCAGCAATCTAGAACTAGAACTTTCGATCCTTGTGAACTGAAATTCTGTCCCCATTACTACATTAACTTCCTGTTTCCCTGTCCTCAACCCTTGACTTTCACCATTCTATTTCCTGTCTCTGTGAATGTGATTATGTTTAGAGTCTCATGTAAGTAGAACTGAGGGGCTGGAGGATGTAGCTCAGTTGGTAAGTTCTTTCCTAGCATGCATGAAGCCTGGAATAATCCCCAACACTACATTAAACTGGACTTGGTGGTACATGCTGTAATCTCAGCACTCAGGAGGTAGAGACAGGGAGATCAAAAGTTCAAGGTCATCCTTGACTAACTACATAGCCAGTTTGAGGCCAGCTTGGACTACATGAGACCTTATCTTTAAATTTTTATTTATTATTTATTTTATTCTATGTGTATGAGTGTATTGCCTGCATGAGTGTATTGAATTCATATGTGTAAGTGCACCTGTGTCATGTAATGCCTACAGAGATCAGAAGAGGGTGCCACAGTCCCCTGGAGCTGGAGTTATGGACAGTTGTTAGCCGCCATGTGGGTGCATATTGGGAATCTGCATATTGGTCTTCTGCAAGAGCAGCCAGTGCTCTTAACCATTGAGCAATCTCTCCAGCCCCATGAGATCTTGCCCTATTTCAGGATTATGTCTTCAAGATTCAGCCATGTGACAGCACGTGTCAGATTTGCCTTCATTTTTCAGGCAGACTAATATTCCCATGAGTGTGTGCACAGTGTGGATGGGTGCCAAACTTGCATCCACACTCTACCTGTTGTAGGAGAAGCTGCTGTCAACACAAGTATGTAAATATCTCCTTCGCACCTTGTTTTCAGTTCTTTTGGATATGCCCAGGAATAGAATTCGGCATCCTACAGGATCACTATGTTGAATTTTTAATGTGTGTGTGTGTTCATGTGTGTGCAGGTACATTGGAGACGTGTGGTTTGTGTGCGAGTATGGACACAAGAAAACTACCTCAGGTATCATCCTAAGAAGTCACCCACCTCCCTTGAGACAGGGTCTCTCACTGGCCTGGAGTTCACTCATCAGCTAGTCTGGCTTGCCTGTGAGCCCCCAGATTCGCTTGTATCCATCTTCCCAGCGCTATGCTTACAAGCACGGGTTGCTGCGCAGACTTCAAAAAAAGAAATCTTGGGTTTTAGGGATAAAACTCAGGTCCTCAGCCTTTCACAGCAAACACCTTATTGAGCTATTCCATTCCCCCAGCCCTCTGTGGGTCTCCTTATGTAGTTTAGGCTCACCTTAAAGATTCTCACTTGGGAGAATCTCTTAATATTCCTCCTGCCTCCTGAACAGTGGGCTTAACTGGCTTATGTTGACAAGGTCTCATGGCTCGGGCTGGCCTGGAGCTCCCTATATAGGCCAGACTAGCTTCCAACTTACAGAGATGTTGCCCGTGTCTCTCAAGTGGTGGAATTATGGAGGTATACCACCATGCCTGACCCTATGTTGATTTAAAAAAAATTTTTAGTGTGTATGTGTGGGTGTAATGTAGATGAGCACGTGTGGAGGTCAGAGGACAAGTTTGCAGTCTGTTGTATCCTTCTACCTTTCCATGAGTTCTGGGGATCGAACTTGAGTCTCCAGGCTCTCACAGCAAGCACCTTTACTTATTGAGCCATCTCACCAGCTCCCTATGTTGTTGCTGGTTATTGTTATTGAGTCCATGTAATCTCATATCCTCACTAACTCTGTGTGTGTGTGTGTGTGTGTGTGTGTGTGTGTGTGTGTATGTGTGTGGTGTGTAGGGAGGGGTGACTCTCTATGTATAAGATTAATTCTTGGGGCTGGAGAGATAGCTCAGCAGTCAAGAGCACTGGCTGCTCTTGCAGAGGACCCAGGTTCCATTCCCAGCACCCAATGCTGGCCAAGAACCATCTTTAATGTGGGGTGTGGTGGTGCACACTTTTAATCCCAGCACTTGGGAGGCAGAGGCAGGTGGATCTCAGTGAGTTCAAGGCCACCTGGGTGGTGGTGGAGGTAGGAGGATCAGGAGTTCCAGGACATCCTCGGCTACGGAGCAAGCTTGAGGCCAGCCTGGGCTGCAGGAGACCCCGACTCAACACACAAACAAGAGGAAATGGCACAACTAGATGGTCTACAGTTGTAATAGTAGCATTCTGAGGCAGGAAGATAATGAGTTGGAGGCCAGCCTGGACTACATGGCTAGTTCAAGGCCAGCCAAGGCTACTTGAGACCCTGTATCAAAACACAGAGCACAAACTAGGTATGGTAGTACACACCTGTAATCCTAGCTCTTGCAAAATGGAAGCAGGAAGGTCAGAAATTCAAGGTTATCTTTTGCTACACAGACAATGCAAGGGTAGCCTGAGCTACCAGAGACCCTGTGTCAACAAACAAATAAACAACAAACAAATTGGATTTGGCGGTGAACTCCTGTAATGGCAGCACTCATGAGTCTGAGGCAGGAAGATCATGTATTTGATGCCAGCCTGGGCTACATAGCCAGTACCAGGCCATAGCCTGGGCTATGAGATCCTGTTTAAAACAAAACAAGAATCAATGAGATGACTCAGCTTGCTGCCAAGACCGACAACCTGAGTTCCATCTGGGGATCCACGTGGCAGAAGGAGAGACTCAGCTCCCCAAAGTTGTTTTCTGAACTCCACACACACATTGTGGCACACGCACACAGAAAAATTAAGAAGCAAATAAATAAATGTATCTTAAAACAAAACAAAACACCAGATGTGGTGGTACCATTTAGGCAGAGCCAGATGCATCTCTCTGAGTGGCCAGCCTGGTCTACATAGGGACTTCCAGGTCATACAGGGCTGCATAGTGAGAACTTGTCTCAAAAAGCAACAACATAGGGCTGGAGAGATGGGTCAGTGGGTAAAGGAGGATTGCCACCAAGCCTGAATGCCCAAGTTGGATCCTTAGGACCCAGGACCCACATGGTGGAAGGAGAGAACTGACTCCTACCAGTTGTCCTTTGACCACCACAGGAGCACACACACCATATGTACACACACAACACAGACAATAAAAAAAACAAAAAACAAAAACCAGAAACCAGAAAAAAAAAGCAAAACACAAACAAGATGAGGTGACCGCAGGTGGCTTCAAGCATTCTTGGACAACTTTGATGTGCGGTCCCAGAAGGGGAGCCCTTTCACATGTGGGTGCTTCCTGTACCCACACACTTTGGGGGCGAGGAGTCCACCTGGGCCTTTCTGTAGCGGCCCCGGGGTGGAGATCTGCAGAGATGAAGCGACAGGATGCGGTGGGGGAGCCCCAAGGCTGCGCGCGCATCCGGAGGGGCCGGTCCCCCGCGCCCTGCCAGGGGAGCCTCTCCTGCGCCCCGGCTCCGCTCCGGGCCGTGATCCAGCCCGGGTTTCCGCGCGCGCCGCCCCGCCCCGCCCCGCGCCGCCTCGGCCGCCGCCGGAGCGGCTTGGAGCTGCGCGAACATGGCCGAAGTCGGCGAGGACAGCGGCGCCCGCGCCCTGCTGGCGCTGCGCTCGGCTCCCTGCAGCCCCGTGCTGTGCGCCGCGGCCGCCACCAGCACCTTCCCGGCCACCGCGTCCCCGCCGCCGGCGCCGGCGCAGCCTCAGCCCGGGCCCGCCGTGCTGCCTGCGGTCCCCAGCTCGGTCCCCGGCCCGGTCCCCGCCGCCACCAGCACCGCCACCAGCACCGCGCCCGCCCTGGTGGCCGCGGCCGCCGCCTCCGTGCGCCACAGCCCCGGGCCGGCTCTGGCGCGCCTGGAGGGCCGCGAGTTCGAGTTCCTGATGCGCCAGCCCAGCGTCACCATCGGCCGCAACTCATCGCAGGGCTCGGTGGACCTGAGCATGGGCCTGTCCAGCTTCATCTCCCGGCGCCACCTGCAGCTCAGCTTCCAGGAACCTCACTTCTACCTGCGCTGCCTGGGCAAGAACGGCGTCTTCGTGGACGGGGCCTTCCAGAGGCGCGGAGCGCCCGCCCTGCAGCTGCCCCAACAGTGAGTGCCGCGCCAGCCCCGGGTCAGCCCGCTCCCGCCCTGGCCTCAACCATCCTGGTCACCTCTTGATCGCGACCTCACCCGGCCTGATCCCCTGGTCACCCCTCGATCGCGACCTCACCCGGCCTGACCCCCTGGTCACCTCACGATCGCGACCTCACCCGGCCTGACCCCCTGGTCACCCCTCGATCGCGACCTCACCCGCCCTGACCCCCTGGTCACCTCACGATAGCGACCCCACTCGGTTTGACCCCCCGGTTACCTTCTATCGCTATGCCATCCGGCATGACCCTCTGGTCACCCCTTGATCGCGACCCCACGCGGTTTGACTCGTCATCCCCCCATCTCGACTCCACTCTATTTAACCCCATGGTTATCCCTGATAGCTACCCCAACCCAGCCTGTCTGATCTCGATCCAATCCTGCCTGACCCCCTGGCCACCTCCCAATCGGGACCCCATCTAACCATGACCCCTGGCTATCCCAGTCGTGGCTCAGTTAGGCCCGAGTCCTAGGTTACCAGCCTAGCCCCTAATCAGTTCGTTGCTCCAATCTCAACCCAGCTAGGTCTGATCCCCCAGGTTACTATGATCTCAACCCCGGTAGACCCTGACCCCACCACCGGGAAACTTCCCCTATCACCCTGACCCTAATGACCTGAACACAGGGGTCCAGTCTACTAACCATCCCTATAGACACAGACACACACACACACACACACACACACACACCCCACTCCCATCTGGTCTCTACCCCCACCCACTTCTTTCCTGGTTACCTTTGATCTCCACCCCTCCCTTCTGAACTCCCAGAATTACCTGGGAACCCCTAACCCCATCTGGGTGGGGGTTCTCTTGACTCTTATACCTTCCACCCTAATCTAAAAGTCTTGGAGCCACCCCTAACCCTGCCTCGACAGTGCCTAAAGTCATTGGAGGCCCTCAGGTCACCCCTAATCTTTATTCTTCCCAGTCTGACTCCTTGGGTCACCTCTGACCCCTACCTTACCCAGCCTAAACTCCAACTTCATGACACTCCCCTCCTCCTCCACTCCTCCACTCCTCCACTCCTGTAGTCTTCCCCCACCCTGGTTCCATTTGGCCAAAAACCCTGGAGTCACTTCTGATCCTTGCTGGTCTGAAAAAGCCCAGGTATACTCCTATCCCTGACTCCCATGGGTCAGGGCCCCAGTGGTCACCCCCTTGGCTTGGGTCTGGATGGACTGACTGATGTGCTGCCCCACTCCTGCCTGAGAAGATGTCACTTAGTGTGGTCCACGGAGCTGCCCTGGGGGTGCGGTCTGCTGTCCATTCTTTCCCAGCAGATCTGGAAGCAGAGGCTATGCAGGGAGGGGCAGGAAGTGTTGGGCCTCAGTGTATCACCCCCAGGACATGGTGGGAAGTGCTGATTCCTAGCTGGTGTTTCAGCCTCTGGGACACTGCCCTGAGGTGTTTCAGTACCATTCCTATCCTACCCTCTTCTGAGTCCTCTATGTTACCCTAGGAGCTCAAGATCTGGTACCAAGAGAAAGCCAGGTTTAATTGCTTCCTCCACAGCACTTTCTTTTTCTGGTCAGTAATTGCTTCTAATCCTCAGTGGTGGTATTCCTTCATCCTGGCTCACTGGCTGGACTGGGCTCGTTACTTGCATTTACAAGCAGTGTGAGCATGGTTTTCGGTTGGGGCCGTTCCTAGGTCTGGAGTTCTTTACTGTATACTTCTTCCCCTTGCTACAGTTTGGGCATGTTATAGATACCATCCTGAATAATTTTCAACCCCAACAGTGACTCATCCTGTAAGAGGGAACGTGACTTTAATCTCCCAAACCTGAAGGGTGTGAGCTTGCTTATAAAGTCAGGGTGAAGGGCCAGGGGTGCTGCTCAATGGTAGAGTGCTGATCTAGCTCATGACGACCCTGGGTTCCATCCCCCAGGACTGAAAGAAAAAAACCAGACTGCCAGGAACAGTTGTTCAGTCAATGGGTGTTAAATGCATTCCCGGGCTGGGACTCTTGACAAGTGACCACTGTCTGCCTCCTTGGGGCCCCTGCTCCTTCCTGCAGCTCGGTTCTGGAAACACTCTAAGGTATAGTTCTCTTCCTAGGGTTCCTGTACCAACCACCCTGAGCAGTGTCCAGCTTAATATATATATGATCTATGTTAATATTATATTTTATATGTATAAGTATATATAATGTAAATAAATATATTTGCACTCAGGCCAGAGGAAGACCATCAGCTGTCCAGCTATATGACTCTCTCTACCTTAGTCCTTTGTACAGGGTCTCAATTACCAGGAGTATGCAGCTACTCCTGGCTTTTTGCATAGGTGCTGGGGATTCAAACTCATGTCCTCACGCTTGCACAGCAAGTCCTCATACCCAATGAGCCATCTCGCCCAGCCCAGTTTACTGCATTTTGAATATGGTTTTCACCCTGGATTGTCTCTGAGCCTGCAGGGTCCTGCTTATCCGCTGAGTAGGTCAGGTCTATTACTTGTGAACTGATATTGGTGTGCTCAGTACCTTAAAATCTATCTCTGAGGAGCTGGCATGTGCGGTGGTGCATGTCTGAGCATGGTGACATAGCTGGCAGGGAACATTCGCTCACTCTCTGAGTTACTGTTCTATTTTTATTTTGTTTGCTTGTTTATTTTTACAGTGCTGGGGATAGAACCCAGGGCCTTCTGAATGCTAGGCAAGTCGTTTACCATGGAGCCACGCCCGAAGCTGGAGTTGGTCTTTTAAATGTGTGCCTAGGGTTCTCCTCTGCTGGGCTGTGTCTGTGTGTTCAGTTGTGTATGTGAAGGCTGGAAGTCAACCTTGGGTCTCTTCAGTTGCTTTTCACCTCATTTTGGGGGATCTCTCACTGAACCTGGACATCACTGGTGTAGCCAGGCTGGCTGTCCAGTGAGCCCCAGGGATCTTCCTGCCTCTACCTTCTAAAGCCTAGGATTATAATCATGTATCGCCGTGCCCTGCTTTCTTAATGTGGTATCTGGGGAATCAAACTTAGGACCTGATACCCTTTACTGCCTGAGCCATCCTGCAAGCCTTGCTTGTTATCTTCGTTTGACTTCAGGTGTGCTTCTGAGCATGGTCCTTGTTGGCAGAAATGTAAAGAGTTGGGGGACAGAACAGTGTGCATAAAGAAAAGTAGTAAGTGGATGTCCTGTCTGCCTGCCACAGAAAAGCCTGCCAGCAAGCAGGCCGAACAGTTCTTGGGGTCTTGTGGTTTTGATTTTAGGGAGTTCCAGAAGAAACAGTCATATGTATCAGACAGCGCGTTGTCAAGTTCTGGTTTAGAATGAGGTTAGGGTTCGTAGGCCTGTCACATTGGAAAGAATCAAGAAATTCCATTGAATTCAGAGCAGGCGGTCAGAAGTGTGTGTGTGTGTGTGTGTGTGTGTGTGTGTGTGTGTGTGCGCGTGTGAGAGAGAGAGAGAGAGAGAGAGAGAGAGAGAGAGAGAGAGGACGAGTGAGAGAGCTTGGTTTGTGCAGGTGGAAGCCAGAGGGGAACATCCAGTATCTCTCTATCGCTCTAATCATTTGTTGATCAGACTTGGTTAGACTGCTGGGTCTGTCTCCTGCCCCCCCCCCCCAGCACCAGGGTTAGAGCCTCATGCCGTACAGCAAGCACTTTACTCACCGAGTCATTCCCCAGCCCTGAGGCATGCATTTTTTTATTACCTTGAAATGGAAAATTCATTAGTGACTTAAAAATAATGGGCAGTATTTGCTGTGTCTATTCCCTTGGGCTTTGTTAGCCAGTTTAGACACTCATCTTTGAGGTTACACAGCCAGGTGTGGTAGCACATACATGTCATCCCAGCATTTGGGAGGTGTACTCGAGAAGATCGAAAGTTCAGAGCCAGCCTCATCTGCATATGAAGTTTGATGTGAGCCTGGGCTACATGAGACCATGTCTTTAAAATCATAGTCATTTTTTTTTGGTCTTTTTGAGACAGGGTCTCCCTTTAGTCCCAGCTGGCCTGGACCTTACTATGTAGACCAGGCTGGCCTTGAACTCACAGAGATCTGCCTGCCTCTGCCTCCCAAGTGCTGGGATTAAGGGTGTGTGCTACCACACCCAGCTTAAATAATAGTAATTTTAAAAAAGAGGTAGATCTGGGACTGTGGTTCAGTTGGTAGAGTACTTGCCTATGGACAAAGCCTGGGGTTCCACCCCCAGCACTGCATGTTGAGGTAGATGTGGTACACACTTATCATCCCAGCACATAGAAAGTGGAGGCAGGAATATCAGACGTTCAGAGTCATCCCCAGCTACATAGTGAGTTTGAGGCCAGCCTGGGCTACATGAAATTTTGTCTCAAAAAATATTATAAAACTGTATGTGATAGTATGCACATATGTAATATCAGTGCTTGGGAGACTGAGGCAGGAAGATTCTAAGTTTGACACCAGCGTGGGCTATGTAGGGAAAGCCTGTACCAAAGAAACAGACAAACCAAAATTGAGCTTTGATTTTCTTTACTATAAGTTGCAAGTTCAACCACTGTATTAGAATTTTGTTGACTGGACTGCACCTGCATTCACTGAGCTCCCCTGGCTCCAGGCTTGGCAGCTCCATCTATCTCTTGTGGATACCCACATTGATTCCCCAAACAGCCCCGTCTTTATCTGCCTTCTTCCCACACCTCAGGATGGGTGGCAGCAACATCCATACGGGTGACATTGGTGCACACCACACTCTCTCCTAGGAGCTCCCACACAGAAGGGAAACCAGAATCCACCCTTGCTATTAGAAGTATCTTTTCAAACCTTCAGTTCTTTTCATTACTGGTAAGGAGAAAATGTCTCCTGACACAGTTTAGGGCTGGCATTGAATATGTTGTGTTTGATCCTAGGGTGGAGAACCACTCAGAGCTGCCAGGCAGGCAGGCAGAGGGAGTGTGTTTCTGTGGGGGGATCAAACAGGGCTTTGCACATGCTAAGCAAGTGTTCTACCACTGAGCCACGCCCTCATCTTTTCACTGGGGGATTCTAGGCAGGTGCTGTACCACTCGGCCACACCCCCAGCCCCTCACTGGGGGATTCTAGCCCAGCGCTCTACAGTTGAGCCACACCCCAGCCCCTCACTGGGGGATTTAGCCAGGTGCTCTACAGTTGAGCCACTACCCCAGCCCTGTTTTCATTTTTAAAATTTTGAGTCAAGGTCTTACTGTTATCAAGCCTTACCTTGAACTCACTCTGTAGCCCAGGCAGGCCTTGAACTTCAATTTTCCCACCTCCTCTGCAGAGTAACTGGGTTGATAGGCCTATACCATGAGGCCAGGTTTGTGCCTATTTGCAGGTACCTGCAATGTTAGTATTTCTTCTAGGCCCTGATGTCCCTGAGGCCAGGACTGAGATTCTGACACCTTTGATAAGTTAATGTGCAGGGTTGGTAGGCAGTAGGTAACAGTGATTGTTACATTTGTACACTGAAAATTAATGCCTGAGTGAGCTTGCCACTTTCACAGGAGAAAAACAGTCCATAGATCTGGCTTGATTGCCCAAAATATGGTGGACTTCTTTGGTCATAAAGAGTCTGCGTGTTGGGGCTGGAGAGATAGCCTAGCAGTTAAGAGCACCGACTGCTCTTGCAGAGGACCCGGGTTCCATCCCCAGCACTCACATGGTGGCTAAGAACCATCTGTAACTCCAATTCCAGGAGAACTCCAGTTCCAGGGGAATCCGAGACCCTCTTCTGACCTCCACGGCATTGCACGACACGGGTGCACAAACCTACATGCAGACAGTACATTCATACACATACAAAAAAATAATAAATGAATAAAGTTAAAGATTTGAACTTTAAAAAAAAAGTCTGTGTGTTGGGGGTGAGGGGTGTCTGTGTCATGTGCTTGTGTCTGTGTTGGTGTATGTCCATGTGTGTCTTTGTGTTGGTGTCTGTGTCTCTCTGTTTCTTTTTACCATTTAATTTTGTATTGCCTGGTAAACTTGACAGATCTCTTCCCAGCTCCCTGTTAGCTCCTCGTCCTCCGCTGCTGCCTTTCTCCTGCTCTTTGTAGGAAGCCCGAGCAGCTGTATTGAAATCAAGACTTTGGTTTATGGCAGCATGAGGGTTAATGTTTATAAGGATCTTCATTTTGCTTTACATTTTCCTTGGAATCAGCATTTCCCCCTCCCCCCAATGCTAAACTTAAAATATAGGACCCTGTGCATGCAAAGTCCACAGCTGTACTACTGAGCTACAACCCCAGGTATCTGCATTTGAGCAGTGATCATTTCTGTGGTTGTTGTTTTATTTTATTGAGACAGGGTTTTCCTGTAGCCCTGCCTTACCTGGAACTTGCTGTGGAGATCAGGCTGGCCTCAAACTCAGAGGTCTGCAGTTCTGATTACTAGGATTAAAGATGTATGCATGGCCGGGCGTGGTGGCGCACGCCTTTAATCCTAGCACTTGGGAGGCAGAGGCGGGCAGATCTTTGTGAGTTCAAGGCCAGCCTGGTCTACAGAGTGAGTTCCAGGACAGCTAGGACTACAGGGAGACCCTGTCTCGAAAAGACAAAAAAAAAAGATGTATGCCACCACAACCTCCTGAAATGGAACATTAAAACACACACACACACACACACACACACACACACACACACACACACACCTCTGCTTTATTATAGAAAAAATTCAAACATCAGATGAGTAGCAAAAATCAGCCCTGGTTGTGCAGGCTGTAGGATCACAGTGGGAGCTTCCACAAAGTACAGCGTGAGGGAGCCCAAGGCCAGCCTGGGCCACATATTGATCCCAGTGGCTCAGTGGCAGACCACCTGCCTAGAATCCTCCAGTCAGGGGCTGGGGTGTGGCTCAGTGGTAGAGAACCTGCCCAGAATCGCCCGGTGAGGGGCTGGGGTGTGGCTCAGTGGTAGAACCCTGCCTAGAATCCCCCAGTGAGGGGCTGGGGTGTGGCTCAGTGGTAGAGCACCTGCCCAGAATCGCCCAGTGAGGGGCTGGGGTGTGACTCAGTGGTAGAACTCCTGCCCAGAATCGCCCAGTGAGGGGCTGAGGTGTGGCTCAGTGGTAGAGCTCCTGCCTAGGACCCCCCAGTTAGGCTTAGTGGTTGAGTTTTTATCTACATAGTGGCCAGTGAGAGTCTGGATTCTATCCCCATTACTGAAAAAAAAAAAAATAACCAAAACAGTAGTGGCCCACCCTGCATCCAGAGCCTTATGCTTAAGCTGTTGCCTTCTCTTCCCCCCCCCCCCAGCTTTCTTCCTGTCCCCAGTTAGGGTTCTAGAAGCAAATCACAGGTGTCACTTTACTCTATGGCAGATAAGGACCCTTTAAAAAAAGACAAAAGGTTAACCACAGTGGCCAGTTCCTCCTGTCAGCAGCCAGCACTCAGAATCCTGCACTGCCCCCAACTGCCTCAGGATGTCTCACCCTGCCTTTGCTTGAATCAAAGTCCAAATAAGGTCCAAGTACCTAGGCTGTGGCTTCTGACACCCCACACACACACACACACACACACACACACACACACACGCACACACACACACTGTGTATTATCTTGGGTATTATTTTTCAAGAGCTGTCAGCTATCTTTTTTTTTTTTTTTTTTTTTTTTTATGTGTTTATATACACTACATGCATGCAGTGCCTGCAGAGGCCAGAAGAGGCTGTCAGATCCTCTGGAGCTAGAGTTACAGGCAGTTATGGGTGGCCCATGTGGGTACTGGAAACTGTATTCTGGTCCTTTGTAATAGTGGCAGGTACTTTAACCACTGAGCCATCTCTCCAGCCTTCCCCCATCCTGTCATCTTTTTTTGAAACAGGGCCTCTCATTGGGACCCAAGGCTCACCAGTGAGGCCAGGCTGTCTGGTCAGCAGGTCCCAGAAATGTTCCTGTCTCAGCCTTTCCAATGCTGGGATCATAAGCACAGGGCACCACACCATACCCAGCTTTCTGTGTGGGTTATGGGGGTCAAACTCAGGTCCTCATGCTTGGACAGTAAACCCTTTATCAACTGAGCTATCTCCCCAGCCCTGGTATGCCTCTTCTATCTCTTAATCTGCAGATTCATTCTCATTCTCTCTCTCTCTCTCTCTCTCTCTCTCTCTCTCTCTCTCTCTCTCTCTCTCTCTCTCTGAATTTATTCATTGAAGGAAAAGGGTCATTTGTTGCCAACAGGTTCCCACAGCTCTGATTACAGATTGAATTCCACAGACATGTGTTTAGCAAATCCCTCTGTCATTCCTGTAAATGGGTGTTGGGCCCAGAGATTGGATCAAATTCCAGTTTGATTTTTATCTTTTCTTCTTTGAGGCCAGAATTGCTTTTTAGGTGGTGTTAGGCTGGGGAAAAAACTGTCTTTATCTTTATTTTTATTTATTATCGTTTTTCTTTATTTTTTAATTTATCTTTTTATTTATTTATTTTAAACATTTTTTTCTTTATTTTTTATGTCATGTGTATGACAATGTCTACATATGTTTAAGTGCACCCATGTCATGCAGTGCCTGAGGAGGACAGAAGAGGCTGTTAGATCCTCTGGAAATGGAGTCACAGTTGTTAGTTGCCATGTGGGTGCTGGGATTTGAACCCAGGACTTCTGTAAGAACAACCAGTACTCTTAACCACTGAGCCATCTCTCTAGCTCCCAAATTGTCTTTTTTTTTTAATTTTTTATTTATTTCCGTATGTATATGAATGTATTGTCTGCATGCAAGTCTGTGCACCCGTGATGTGCAATGCCGCGGAGGTCAGAAGAGGGTGTCGGACTCCCCTGGAACTGGAGTTCTCCTGGAATTGGAGTTTCAGATGGCTCTCGGCAGCCATGTGGGTGCTGGGATGGAACCCGGGTCCTCTGCAAGAGCAGTCAGAGCTAGGCCATCTCTCCAGCCCCCCCAAATTGTCTTTTACAATGTGTATGTGTGAAGGCCAGAGGGCAGCCTCAGGGTCATCCCTCAGGAGCCATCCTCCTTGCTTTTGTTTTGTTTTGTTTTGTTTTTTTTATTTTTTTATGTGTATGAGTGTACTGTCTGCATGTAGGTTGGTGCACCCATGTCGTGCAATGCCATGGAGGTCAGAAGAGGGTGTCAGATTCCCCTGGAACTGGAGTTAAAGACAGTTCTCAGCCACCATGTGGGTGCTGGGAATCGAACCCGGGTCCTCTGCAAGAGTAGTTGATGCTCTTAACCACTAGGCCATCTCTCTAGCCCTGATTTGGTTTTTTTGAGACAAGGTCTCACTGTGTAGACCTGGTGCTGGCCTGGGCCTTACTATGTAGACCAGGCTGGCCTCAAACCCACAGAGATCCTGCCTGCCTCTTCCTCTTGAGTGCTGGGATTAAAGCTGTGCACTACCACTCCTGGCCCATGTTTTTCCTCCCTGAACCTGGAGCTCACCAAGTAGACTGACTGGTCCAGCCTGTGCCAAAGAGTCCCCGGGGTCCTTCATCTCCAATTCCCTAGACTGGTCCAGCCTGTACCAAAGAGTCCCAGGGGTCCTTCATCTCCAATTCCCTAATGCACACAAGCCTGGTCCAGCTTTTTGCATAAATTCTGGGAACTGAATTCCTGTCTTCATGTTTGACTTTATCAACTAAGCTGTCCCCCTGAAGAATTACCCTCCCACACATTGTTTTTTAATGGCCTTGAACTCACTGAGTGACCCAGGCTGACCTCAAATTCCTGATCCCCCTGCCACCACTTCCAAGTTCTGGGATGCCAGAATGATGTTAGCAGCTTTTAACGGTCATTGCCAGATCCCCTGGATTTATCGTACCAGGATTTACTTTGTTCTGTGTCCTGACCAGCATCAGATACTCTGAAGCAGGATGGATGGTCTGTGTTCTTAATAGGGCTGTTAGTTGTAAGGTTATACAGTGTAACCACTTGTAACCACCATGTGGCTACAACTTCAGACCCAATGAAAAGATACACAGTATAGTTCCTCCTTCCTATTTCTAGCTGGTCAGTAGACAGTATCCAATTACTTATTAACCATTGAGCAACTAGTTAGCAGCTGGGCATAATCTTGAAATCCATTGGAAAGCACCTGCCTTATAAAAGACAAGACAGAGCAGAAGGTGGTGTTGCACACCTTTAATTCCAGCACTCAGGGGGGCAGAGGCAGAAGTAGGCAGATCTCTGTGAGCTCCAGGCCAGCTGGAGCCACAGGGAGACCCTGACTCAACAAAACAAAACAAAAAACATAAAAAGTAAACAAAAAATAAAGACAGACACCTCCTCTGACTTCTTTCCACTGCCCAGCATGGCCAGGGCTGGTCCCAGAATTCCTCTTTTCCTGGGGTCCTCTACCCTATTCTCTCTCCAATCCAGTATGTAAGGAAGCAGCTGGGTCAGGGCATGGTGATCAGGAATTGCTGTCCACAGCCTTATTTGCACTCTGGAGAGCAGAGGTCAAAGCTGGGAGATGTAGGAGCTAGGGCTCTGCCTGGAGGAGACCTGGGGCAGCACAGTAGGAAAGAATGCCAGTCTCTTATGTCTGAGAGAGTAACAGAAGTCCTGTAGTAGAGGAGACATGAGGAGGTCCCACTGGTCCTGGGACTGGAGGAGGATTCCCAACTGGAGGCAGATGGGGTTCATTTAGTAGTGCGCTCACCTAGCATGCAGGAAGCCCTAGGTGCCACATCTTCTGCACTGCATGAACTGAGCCTGAGTGCACACCTGTAGTTCAAGCACTCAGAAGGTGGAGCAGGAGGATCTAGAGTTCATTCAAAGTCAGCCTTGACTACATCGTGAATTCAAGGCTGGCTTGGGCTAAGTGAGACCTTGTTTCAAAACAAACAAGGCTGCGTGGTGGCACATGCCTATAATCCCAGTACTAGGGAGGCAGGGGGTGGGGTTGGATCTTTGTGAGTTCCTGGCCAGCCTGGTCTACATAGGCAATTCCAGGCCAGATGGGGCTACAGGGAGACCCAAAACAAACAAATGAAAACAGCCTGAAACAAACAAAAAGGTTTGTGAGAACATAGCAGATTGGGAGCTGGTGCATCAGTGCTGTGTTGAAAATACGATGCCCAGGAGCTAGAGCGACGGCTCAGCAGTTAAGAGCACTGGCTGCTTTTCCTGATGACCTGGGTAGCCTAGGCTGGCCTCCAGCTCCTTACATAGCTGAGGATAATCTTGAACTCCTAATCCCCTGCCTCTACCTCCTGAGTGCTAAGGTTACAGGTGTGCACCACCAGGACCAGCATTTTATATTACATATCATTATATATCATGTAATATATAATACTTAAGTGCTACATATAATATGAATAATATGAGTATAGAGTACTTTTACATATGTATACAATCTGTAGTATATGTAATACATATAATTATGGATATTTTAAAGATCAGTCTGGATATAGGGAAGATGTTATTTGCCATATAGTGCACCTTATACTGATCTATGGAAACCTATTCTGTACTGATACAGCACATAGACTCATAGTTGGGATCTCGTCTAATGCTTTCAAAAAAAGACCCAATCCTTGTTCACAATGTTGTGCAGAAATGAGAGCAAAGAAGCCGAAGCTTTGGAGATCTCGTGATTTGGAGATCTCGTGATTTGGAGATCTCATGATTTGCTGTTTGCTGTTTAATCTTGTGGATGTTGTGGGAGATAAACTTGCTGAATTACTGACTACCCAGATCGCAGCCATGCTTGATTTCCCTAATTACTCCATATTTAAAGCATTTCATATTAAAATGAGAGGAGGGGCTGGAGAGATAGCCTAGTGGTTAAGAGTGCCGACTGCTCTTGCAGAGGACCCGGGTTCAATCCCCAGCACCCACATGGCAGTTGAGAATTGTCTTTAAGTCTTTAACTCCAGTTACAGGGGAATCTGACACCCTCTTCTTACCTCCGCGGCATTGCATGACACAGGTGCACAAACCTCCATGCAGACAGTACATTCATACACATACAAAAATAAATAAAATAAAAAATAAAAAAAAATAAATATATAAATAAATAAATAAAATAAGAGAATTATAGAAAGTGCTCTTTCTTTGATTTCCTGGAAATAGGCCCTGTCCTATCCATTGAGGGGATTCTACAGTCGATTTTCACCATGAACCATCTTTTCTTTCCATTTTGTAGCTTTCTGGTTAAATGTTGTCAAAGAAAGAAAAAAAGAGTGGGGTAGAGGCCAGGGGCGGGGGATGGGCAGAGTGGCACATCCTGTAATCCCAGCACTCGGAGGTGGAGACAGGAGAAGCAGAAGTTCAAGGCTATCCTCAGCTTCATAGCCAGTTTGAGGACAGCCTGGGCTCAATAAAACCCTGTGTCAAACAAAACAAAACAAAACAAACTTCCTATGAAAACACAACAAAAAAGTACGTGGCCAGATGTGGTGGTGTGTGGCTCTCATCCCATTGTGTAGAAGGTTGAGGCAAGCCGGGTGTGGTGGCGAACACCTTTAATCCCAGCACTTGGGAAGCAGAGTCAGGCTGATCTCTGAGTTCAAGGCCAACCTGGTCTACAGAGTGAGCTCCAGGCCAGCTGGGACTAAAGGAAGACCCTGTCTTAAAAATACCAAAAAAAAAAAAAGTTGAGGCAGGAGGCTCTTTAGTTCCAGGCTAGCATGGGCTACATAGGAAGAGCCTATCTCAATAAACCCCCTGATTTTCAAATATGATACTCATGTATGAAATTCTCAAAAATAAAAAAACAGGTCTGGAGAGATGGCTCAGCAGTTAAGAACACTGGCTGCTCTTGCAGAGGCCCTGGGTTCAAGTCCCAGCACCCACATGGTGGCTAACAACTGTAACTACAGTTCCAGGAGAGTCCAATACCTTCTTTTGACCTCTGTGGGCATTGCATGACACCAATACACTTACACACACGCAGGCAATACACTCATACACATAAAAATAGTAAATAAAATATTTTAAAAATTAAAATACCAATAATTTAAAAACCCTGTTTGGAATAAGATGCATTATAGCATTATTCGGTGATAGTATTATTTTGCATATTTTGTTAATTTATTTTATTTAGTTATTACTGTTACATGTATGTGAGGATGTGTATGTGTGTACACGTGTGCAGTGTACGTGCCACAGTCATGTGGAGATCAGAGGACAACTTTTGGGCGTCAGTTCTCTCTTTCCACTCCAGTCCTGAGTGGAATCGAATTCAGGTCACCAGGCTTGCATAGCTAGTGCTGCTAACTGCTGACCCATCTCACAACCCTGGTGTTTGGCTTTATTTTTTGGTAAGCCTCTTTATTGTTTGGCTTACTCGAGGCAGTTAGACTGAAGGCTGCTGCGCCTTTTCATCCGCCGTGATATTTTGGCTGAGGTCTTGGATTTGGCCTCGCAGACCTGGAGCTGGAGACCAGAGGAGCGTCAGGCAGCCTTTCCAGAGAGTGCTCGCCTCTCGGCTGTCTTATCTCACCAGGACTTGGCAAGTGGTGGCTTCTTTGAGGGTTGGTTGCCGTGTGGACGCTGAGCCACAGCTGTGGGCAGTGTTCAGCGCTTGCTTGTGTTCAAACTCATCTCTGTCTCATGTAGAGGATCACTCAGTCGCCTGTGCTTGTAACTTTGTAACACTGTGCAGAGTCATGTGGACCCTGTCAGGTCCGCACAACTATACTGAACAAAGAAAAGGCTGTTTTGCCCTGGGGTTGAATACATAAACTTGATCTCCATAAGCTCAATTATAAGTCACGATTTGAAAAAAAATATTGATTTTATGAGTATGAGCATTTTGACTGCACGTATGTAAGTGCATGTATGTGTGTATGTAAGTGAACCCATGCCATGCAGTCCCTCCAGAGGCCAGCAGAGGATGTTGGATTCCCTGGAACTGGAATTATGGATGGTTGTTAGCCACCATGTCAGTGCTAGGAACCGAACCTGGGTCCTCTACTAGAGCTGCCAGTGCTTTTGACTGCTGAGCCATCTCTCCAGCCCCTCAATACAGCCTAGTTGTTGTTCTTTTCGAGACACTGTCTCATGTAGCCTAAGCTGTCCTCAAGCTTACTATGTACCTGAACCTGGCCTGGGGACTGAGGATGTGGCTCAGTGGTAGAGCTCCTGCCTAGAATCCTCCAGTGAGGGACTGGGAGTGTGGCCCCGTGATAGAACACAGGCCTACCACATAGAAGACACTGGATTCGGTCCCTCACACTCCAAAATAATGAATAAGTAGGAGAAAAATGACCTCCTGGCGTATAGTTGGAGGTGGTACAGTTTTCTCCATTGGGGATTGTGTGGCCCTGTGCGTTGGTTATGGAGAGAGGTAGCGGCCCTCTGACACATGAGGAGCCTGCCACTGAGAGAAGCCCTGGGGACTTTGATTTCCTGGAAATAGGCCTTGTCCTATCCATTGAGGGGATTCTATAGTCAATTTTCACCATGAACCATCTTTTCTTTCCATTTTGTAGCTTTCTGGTTAAATGTTGTCAAAGAAAGAAAAAAAGAGTGGGGTAGAGGCCAGGGGCAGGGGTGGGCAGAGTGGGAGGGATGCAGGGACTGGGAGCTGGTCCGAAAGGAGTGAGGTGTGAACAAAAGGGAACCATGAAGAGGTATCAAGGGGACTGCGGTCCACCCTTGGGACACAGCTCCCGTCTGCCTCCCAGGTAGCTCCCTGCCCTGGGACGAAGGCTGACTCACTGCAGCTGGATGAAAACATCCTTCCCTCAGGATTATCCAGTCTCCTCCAGTTTCAGCCACATCAGTCAAGAAACACGTGGATCCCTGGTTTGGTTCCAGCCCTCAGGAAGGCTCTGCTTAACGCACAGCTTCCTCTTCCGGTGCATTTTTTTTCTCTGTAAATCTCAGTATGGACACATTTTCCTACACCCGTTAATCCCCACACAGGGATGCTGTGGAGAGTCTACAGTTTTCTCCAGCTGCTCTGACTTGTACTGAGATGCTAAGTTGTTGTTGTTTTAATTTCAGTTCAGCTTTTCAGCTAAGTTTGAGTGGCTGCAGGTGCTCGCTGCTTCCTGGTGTGCGTGACGCAGTTGTAGACAGTCACACCGCTCGTGGCTGCCAGACGTGGAGACCCTCTCACAAGGAGTGGTTCTGAAGTATGGTGGGAAGGGAGAATGTTCTGGAGGTCTGGCCCAGGCAGTAGGGTTTGGGTCGACCCAGAGTAAAGCAGAGAGTTGCAAGGCTCTGGGTAGTAAGACTCCCTCTGTGTATATGTACATGAACATGTGTTCATATTTGTGTGTATGCATGTTCATGTGTATGAGGGTGCACGGGCATGCGTGTTCCCGCTGAAGCCAGAGTTCATCCTCAGGCATTGCTTGCTCTTCAGGAACCACCCACCTTGTTTGTTTTAATTAAAAAATTTTTTTTCTATTAATTTTATTTATTTCTGTATGGGTATGAATGTACTTTCTGCGTGCAAGTCTGTGCACCCGTGTCGTGCAATGCCGCGGAGGTCTGAAGAGGGTGTGGGATTCCCCTGGAACTGGAGTTCTCCTGGAATTGGAGTTTCAGACGGCTCTCGGCCGCTATGTGGGTGCTGGGGATCGAACCCGGGCCGCCATGTGGGTGCTGGGGATCGAACCCGGGTCCTCTGCAAGAGCGTCAGCGCTCCCAACCGCTAGGCCATCTCTCCAGCCCCTAATTTTTTTAAAAATCATATTGATTGATGGATTTTGTATGTGTATGTGTGTGTGTGTGTGTGTGTGTGTGTGTGTGTGTGAGAGAGAGAGAGAGAGAGAGAGAGAGCACACATGTTACCATGTGAATGTGGAGGTCAGAGGACAACCTGGGGGGCGTTGGTTCTCTCCTTCCTCCGTGTTGAGCCAGAGGCTGGAATTCCCATTGTCATGCTTGGTGGCCCAACTTTTTATGTGGGTTCTGAGGATCAAACTCGGGTCCCTATGCTTGTAAGATGGCCACTTTCCCCACTACACAATCTTCCTGTTCCAATAAGTGACCTCTTTACTAAAGACTGTTGATGAACAAGTTGACAATACTTTTATAGGTCTGTCCTCCAGGGCTCCTGAAGATGAAGTAGCTTAAAAAGCTTCTAATTCCCTTTACCACCTCACCTGCTTCTAGAAGCCAGAAGAGAGAGTGAGTCCTATGTAAGAGACATAGCCATGGAGATGGACAGGGCAAGTGCCTTTAGGGAAAGGGCATGCACAGGGGTCACTCTTCACCTTCTGTCTTGTTTAAGGCAGTCTCCTATTTGCAACCATGTATGCCAGGCTGGCTGGCCACTGGCTTTGGGGACTTCTGTCTCTGTCTCCTCCCCCACCCTCAATAGGAGCACTGGGATTACAGATGTGTGCTGTGTGCTTCCGGCTTTATGTGGCAAGTGGGTATTCAGACTCAGGTCCTCATACTTTTGTGGTAATCACTTTACCCACGGAACCATTTCCCCACTTGGGAATTGTGTTTTGCAAAAGAGCCCCCACATATCTTGGGTACTGCGACTCCACATGAATTTAGCCCCCATATCTTGGGTACTGCGACATGAATTTAGCCCACATATCTTGGCTACTGCGACTCCACATGAATTTAGCCCCCATATCTTGGCTACTGCGACTCCACATGAATTTAGCCCACATATCTTGGCTACTGCTACTCCACATGAATTTAGCCCACATATCTTGGGTACTGCAACTCCACATGAATTTAGCCCACATATCTTGGGTACTGCTACTCCACATGAATTTAGCTCACATATCTTGGCTACTGTGACTCCACATGAATTTAGCCCCTGAGCATCTCATCCCTGCCCTTGCAGATGGTAAAATTCTTTGATAGACAGGTGGCTTTGATGTGTCTGTGTGCTCCCCTTGGCCTTCCCAGGGCTTGCGGTCATGCCAGGTAGCATTTACCTAACAAGCTTCTATTGTTACTGTTTGCTTTTTAGGCAAGGTCTTCTGCGTAGCCCAGGCTGGCCTTGATGATCTTTCTTCCTCAGCCTCCCAAGTGCTGGGATCATAGGTGTGTGCTAACCACACCCAGGTGCCTAACAGCTTTGACGTTGCCCTTGCCTTTAGGTCAGGAGACCTGCATGGCAGGTGAGTAGGTATTAGGTGAATGTTAGTTATTGCCTAAGAGTCCAGCAAGGCAGAGGCTGGCCCCATCTGGAGACCACACCAGCCCCAGCTTGGCTCCACGTGCTTCCCCAGAGCCAGTAGGAGGGGAGAGAACAGCCCGAGGCAGCCAAGCTCACTTGGAGTCCTGACCAGAGTCTAGCTTGGTCCCGGGCCTCTCCAGGGAAAGGGCAGTATGCCAGACAGGAGGAGACAGTGGCTTACTGAGCAGCTGTCCAGTCTGTCCGAGGTCAGGGTAATCTACTGCAGCCCGCTGACCAGAGCCTGCCAGCTGCCTGTATTTGTAAATAACATTTTAAAGCCAGGTATGGTGGCACATACTTATAATCCCAATACTTGGAAAGCTGAGGCAGGAGGATTTTGGTATTTTGAGGCCAGCCTGGGCTACAAAGTGAGACTCTGTTTTTAAAAGACAGGCAAGTAGCTGGGCCTGGTGGCACACGCCTTTAGTTCCAGCACTCAGGAGGTAGGTGGATCTCTGTAAGATGGAGGAGGCCAGCCTCACCTATATAGCGAGTTCCAGGCCAGCTGGGACTGCAGAGAGTCCCTGTCTAAAACAAACAAACAAACAAAATGACAAGTAAATAAAGTTTTATTAGTGCCTGCAGGTTTCCTAGGTGCCTGCGGCTGCTGAGCTGAGCTGGCCTCTGTGGCCTGATCTACCCCCAGCATAGACCACTTCCTTCCAGGCAAACACGTTTTACTGAGGTTCCTCAATTCTGGTGAATACCAGCTTTCTTTATATACTGTTCCTGGTTTTCTCATAACATTTTACACAGATGCTTCATATATTTGTTTGGAAGATATGAGCAGATCATTTTTCCTCTTGGTTTTCTTTTCTTTCCTTTTAAAGAACATACTTTTCTTTTTCTTGTACTCCCAGCTAGCCTGGAACTCATTACGTAGACCAGGCTGGCCTAGATCTCACAGAGATCCTTTACCTCTCAAGTACTGGGACTGAAGTTTTGTGCCACCAAACTCAGCTAGTAACATATTTTTCTTATTAAATTTTATGTATTTGTTGGGGATAGAGCATGTGTGTACAGGTAAGAGGACAACTTGGAAGGGTCATTACTCTCCTTACACCATGTTGGTCCTGGGGATTGAACTCAGATCATTGAGCTTGGCAGCAAGCACCTTTACCCTGTGAGCCACCTTGATGGTCCATTCTTCATCATTTTCTAAATGGTCATTGTTTATGTGTAGAGAAAGTCGGCGTACTGTGGGTGTGTGTTTCTTTAGTATGATATAATACTAGTTTATTTTTAAAGTTTTGTGTTTGAAAATGTTTCCTGCTTCCAAAGATGAGTACAGATCCCTCCCGTGTGTCATCTGCCCAGATTGTTCCACTTTTGGGATTTTGCCTTGTGTGCTTGAACATTTCCTGTGCGCAGAGGGTGAAATAGTCCATATTTGATTCCTCCTTTTTTCTTTACATATATTTCCTACAAATAAACACATCTTACTCAACTTCAGGAAAGTTCATGTTGCTAGGAAATTGCTACCTAACAGTCTATATACCAATATTTTTTTTTTTTTTTGAGAAGGGGTCTCCTTGTAACTCCAGCTGGTCTGGAACTCACTATGTAGACCAGGCTGGCCTCTATCTCACAGAGATAGTACTCTGCCTCCTGAGTACTGGGATTAAAGGACTGTACCACCATGCCTGGATATATAGCAGTTTTTAAAACTTCTATTAGCATGCATTAACTATACTTAATAATGACATCCTCACACATATAAGTAAGGTCTTTGGATCATCTTCCCCATTGCCCTCCCTCGTCCCCCTCCTACTCCTGCTGATCCCCTTCCCAATTAGTCCTTTGTTGTACTTTTGTGTCTTTTACTTTTTAGGGGGGTGACCCAATGAGTTTCATTAGGGCTGCTTACATACGCATGGGTGAGGAGTTGTTTATAGGAACAGTGACTACACCACTGAAGAAAACGTTTCTCCTACCCCTGCTATCACCCCAGCAACCATCTACTAACTGCCTATAGATACCCGGGGAAGAGAAGGGTGTCCTGAGCCCACATGTCCCCTTCCACACATACCAGTTTTGTCAGCTTGCTCAATAACTTTTTTTTTTTTTTTTTTTTTTGTCTTTTCGAGACAGGGTCTCCCCGTAGTCCCAGCTGTCCTAGAACTCACTCTGTAGACCAGGCTGGCCTTGAACTCACAAAGATCCGCCTGCCTCTGCCTCCCAAGTGCTAGGATTAAAGGCGTGCGCCACCACGCCCGGCTCAATAACTTCTTTTAGAGTATCCTTCTCTAGCATGAGACCCAGCTCAGAACTCTGTGCGTGTGTGTGTGTGTGTGTGTGTGTGTGTGTGTGTGTGTGTACGTGTATGTTTGCATTGCTGGGGATTGAACCTAGGACCTCCCATATACCAGGCAAGAGACACATCCCCAGCCTTCTTTCACTTTTTAGTTTGAGACAGGGTCCCACTAAGTGGCCAGGCTGGCTTCAAACTCTCAGTTCCTCCATGTCAAGCGGCTGGGACGTCAGGCCTGCTCCACAGAGGCTCGGCCTAGCATTGCATTTACAGTCGTGTCCTTCAGTCTCCATAACCCAGAATGGTTTCTCAGCTTTTATCTTTATTGATTTTGACATTTTTTAAAAGAAAGCAGGCCAGATATTTCACAGGCTAGCTTTCAGTTTCAGTTGTCTGATTTGATAAAATCCAGATTAGAATCAAACTAAGTCAGGGTCTTTGGCTGGGATGCACCCCAGAGGGGCCACAAGGCTTCTCGGGATGGGGCAGGTAAGGCTGGAGCCCATCGTTGCCTTCAGGAATGCTCTCCCTGCTCCACCGAGCCCTACTGTGTCTCCCTTTGTAGTTAATAAGTAATGTCTGGGCTGGAGCCCAGTGCCAGATATTTTCTATCTGTCTGTCCCATTCACATACTTCTTGTAAACAGTTTTACAATTCATGGGCTTGCATTTCCTAGGTTGTAGTCTTTATCTGCAAATAGTGATTACGTTGTCTCTGTCTTCCACAGTTTCTTTTAGTTGTTCTGGTTGAGTTGGCCCAACCTCCAAGTCCCCTGGGGTAACAGCATGTGATAAAGGATTGCTTTCTTGCAGCCAGCTGAGAGAGGAGTGTATAGAGGCATTCTGTAGTGAAGATAGAGTTCACTGCCTAAAAACTGCTTCCTGGGGGTCTGGAGGGATGATGGCTCAGTGGTTAAGAGCATTTGCTGTTCTTCCAGAGGACTGAGTTTAGTTCCCAGCACCCACGCCAGGTGACTTACCCTTACCTGTTAACTCTAGCTGCAGAAGGTCCCATGCCTTCTTCCGGCCTCCGTGGGTGGGTGTGTGCATACACACATATAAATTAACCCCGCCCCCCAAATTAAAAAATTTAAAAAATGAAAGGTTCTGTGAGCTGGGCATTTAGCTCAGTTGGTAGAGTGCCTGCCTAGTCTACACAAGGCCCTGGGCTCTATCCTCAGCACTGCATAAACCATGTTTAGTAGGTATATGCTTGTAGTCATAGCCCTGGAGAGGTGAGACAGGAGAATCAAGCTCAAGGTCATCATCATCTACAAAATAAGTTAAAGACCAAACTGGGCTGCATAAGAGTCTGTATAAAATAAAATAAAATAAAATAAAATAAAATAAAATAACTGGGCTGCATAAGAGTCTGTATAAAATAAAATAAAATAAAAAATAAAATATTAAAATAAAATTTTAAAAATCCAGGTCGGTTGGATGAATGGGCACCCTCGCCAGGTGTCCTCATTTCTGATTCCTCTTCCCTAATCTGTGACATTAGCATACTCCCCACTGTCAGGGGGTTGCAAGAATATTGAGGGGCTGGAGAGATGGCTCAGCGGTTAAGAGACTGATTGTGCTCTTACGGAGGACCCAGATTCAATTCCCAGCACCTACATGGCAGCTAAGAACTGTCCTTAGCCTGGTGTGGTGGCACACGCCTTTAATCCTACCACTTGGGAGGCAGAGGCAGGCGGATCTTTGTGAGTTCAAGGCCAGCCTGGTCTATAGAGTGAGTTCCAGGACAGCTGGGAGTCTGTCTTGAAAAGACAAAAAAAAAAAAAAAGAAAAGAACTGTTCTTAACTCCAGTTCCAGGGGAATCCAACACCCTCTTCTGACCTTCTCAGCATTGCCTGACATGGGTACACTTACATAGGTAGTATACTCACTCATTCAATAATAATAAAAGAATACCGAGAGGTGTATTTGAAATATTAGTGTCAGATGCTGAAGTGGCTTCTCTTTTTGGATTTTTGTTTGTTTATTTTTGAGATGGGGTTGCCCTATAGCCCCAGTTGGCCTGGAACTTGCTATGTAGATCAGATTGGCTTCAATCTTACAGAGATCTGTCCACTTCTGCCCTCCCGAGTGCTGGGTTAAAGAAAGGTGTGTGCCACTATGGCCAGCAATTTTTTGGTATTTTTTAAAGAAATATTTTCATCATTTTTACATATGTGTATGTGTATGTGTGTCTTTGCCCATGTGTGCAGGTGCCTTGGAGTTCAGAAGAGGGTGACAGATTCCCCTGGTGCTGGAGTTACAGGTGGTTGTGAGCCATCTGACACGGTGCTGGGAACACCCAGGTTCCCAGACCCAGTATCCACATGGCAGCAGACAGGCATCTGCAACCCCAACACCTTCTTCTGGTCTCCACGGGCATTGCATGACATGGTGCACATACATACATGCAGGCCGGCCACTCATGCACATAAAATAAAAGTGAATAAATAAAATTTAGGAAAAGAAATAGACATGTCAGCTCTGGCATGTGGGCAGTGCCTGCCACCACTCTCGCATTCACACGTTGTCCTTTTTTCTAACTGTGTTCTCGAGCACAAATAGCTTTGTTTGTTCCATGAGGCTCTGAGGGTGAGTGTTGAGGTCTGGTCTGGAGTAAGGGACTTGTAACCATGTCAGCATGTTGCAGTGGTAGACAGCAGCCTCCTCTGCCTGAGCTAATCCTGCCGAGGGACTTGTCAGCTGACAGGTTCTACTGGATCAGGTCAGATTCACAGACCGACTGGAAAATGGGCTCTCAAAACTCCCTGCTGTCCCAGAAGCTCCTGTGATCAATGCATTTGAATAGCCTTCAAAGGATGTCAGAAGTATCTGGTGCCCAGGCTGGGCACTGAGCGAGTGCAGGCGCCACAGAAGTCAGCCACAGCATTGCGAAGGGTCTTGATGGAGAACCAGGATGCAGAGCATTTTGTGGAAGGAAAGTTTAGTCAGAGATGGAAACACAGAGCTGAGTGAATGGTTCTCATATATTTAAAGGAATTTTAAAAAGTCCAAGCTCTGCGTACCCTCCAAGAGTTAATGCCTAGGGGCTGGAGAGATGGCTCAGCGGCTAAGAGCACTCTGACTGCTCTTGCAGACTACCCGAGTTTGATTCCCAGCACCCACATGGCGGCTAAGAACCGTCTTTACCTCCAGTTCCAGTGAAATCAGACACCCTCTTCTGACCTCCGCGGCATTGCATGACACGGGTGCACAAACCTACATGCAGACAGTACACTCATACACATAAAAAAATAAAAAAATTCAAAAAAGAGTTAATGCCTATTTGTGCATTGCAATTGTGTGTGTGTGTGTGTGTGTGTGTGTGTGTTTGTATACATGTTTCTGTGGAAGGTGCATATGTATGTGCATGAATGTATGGATAAAAAGGGTGAATCTTTAAATGTTGGATGTCTTCCTCAGTCCCTCTCCACTTTGTTTTTTAGAAGCAAGGTCTCTCACTATTTATTTATTTATTTATTTATTTATTTATTTATTTATGAGACAGGGTCTCATTTTGTAGCCCTGGCTGCTAGGAATTCTATATGTAAACCAAGCTGGGATTAAAGGAATGCAGCACTGCACCTGGCACAGGCTCTCACTTTTACCAGGAACCTGCTGATTAGGTTAGGCTGGTGGGCAAACAAGCTCCTGTCTCCATCTCCTGCAGTGCTGAGATTACAAGCACACACTGAAATGCCTGGCTTTTTACGTTGGAAGTAGGGACCCAAACTCAGGCAGGCCCTAAGGCTTATATAGCAAACACTTTACTGACTGACCTGTCTTCCCAGCCAAGTCCTTCTTTCTTACTTTTTTTTTTTGTAAATCATCATTGTCATCATCATCATCATCATTATTATTGCTACTATTAGTGTGTGTGTGTGTGTGTGTGTGTGTTTTCCACAGTACACATGTGGAGATCAGAGGACAAACTTCAGGCATTCTCTCTCCATCTTTGCATGGATTGAACCCAGGTTGTCAGGTTTGCATGGCAAGCCCTCTACCCCCTAATCCATCTGACCCCCAAGACACCCTCCCTTTTTTTAATAGCAAGGGTCTCCCTGTAGCCTCAACTACCTCGAACTCACTATGTAGACCGGGCTAGCCTTGATCTCACAGACACCCACTTGCCTCTGCCTCCCGAGTGCTGGGATTAAAGGAGTGTGCCACCACGCCCAACTCCAAAGTCTGTCTTTAGGAGTAACATTGTAGTGGAAGCTGAGGTCTGTCCCTGTGTCCACCTTCCATCCTTGTCCTGGTTCAAGTCTGGTCCTGTGTCCTGCTCTGCATAAATACCACAGGATAATATAATGTTTAGTTCTGTTGGGCTTTCTAATTTGTGTGTGATGTCACACAGTGTTCTTTCTGCTAGTGTTTTCCACTTGTGTGAGACAGTGAGGTGACAGCTTCAGGCGCGAGTACCTGAGCGCCCAATTCTCTGGTCATGTGCCCTTCTCACCGTACTCTTGTTCTCCTAGAGCCCAGAGTGGCTCTTTTGTCTGGAGTGGCCATGGCCATCTCTGCCTGTCGCCTCTGCAGTCCTGGCTGACATCCTTTTAAGAAGATCTTCATGAGTCAGGTGTAGTCTTTAAATCCTAGCATTTGGGAGGTAGGGACCATCTGTGAGATGGAGGCCAGCCTGATCTATATAGCGAGTTCCAGGTCAGCTGGAGCTATAGGAAGATGCTGTATAAATAAATATATACAAACATATATTTAAATAATTAAATTTTTTTGAGCCTGGATTTCACTATGTAGCCCTGACTGGCCTGAAACTGCTCTATAGACCAGGCTGACCTTGAACTTACAGAGATCTGCCTGTCTTTTTTAAAAATTTTAAATATTTTTATCATGTGTGTGTGTGTGTGTGTGTGTGTGTGTGTGTGCATGCGCACGCGCGCAAGCATGCATGCGCACAAGAGGGCGGCGGCATGTGTCCCACAGCATCCATGCTAGGGTCAAAGGACAACCTCACGAAGTCAGTTTTCTCTGTCCATCATCACGTGAGGTCTGGGGATTGAACTCAGGTCTAGCCTTGCACTCCAAGTGCCTTTCCCTGTGGGCCACTTCTCTGGCCCAGTGTGGAGTCCTCTTGCCTGAGGAGGCCCCGATCCTGAGACAGGAATCTCAGGCCTTCTCTGTCCCCTCTTTTTTAAAAAAAAAATTTTTTTTATTAATTTTATTTATCTCTGTATGTGTATGAATGTACTGTCTGCATGCTGGTCTGTGCACCCGTGTCATGCAATGCCATGGAGGTCAGAAGAGGGTGTTGGATTCCCCTGGAACTGGAGTTCTCCTGGAATTGGAGTTTCAGACGGTTCTCGGCCACCATGTGGGTGCTGGGATCAAACCCGGGTCCTCTGTAAGAGCGGTCGGTGCTCTTAACCGCTAGGTCATCTCTCCAGCCCCTCTCTGTCCCCTCTTTAGAGATTCAGATATGGGTGGGGCGGACTCTGAGGAAGTGATGCTTTGGCTGAGATTTGGGTCACCAGCAGAGGCCAGTGGTCAAGGGCAGCAGGGATTCCCAGGCACAGTGAGGTGAGCAGAGGGACCTCACCCCAGAATGAAGCAGCCTCAGGGTCTCAGGAAGCACAGGAGCAGATCACTTTGAGCCTGCTGGGGCTGTGCAGCACTAGGTGCAGGGGCCATCCTAAGTATAGACATACCAGGGAGGCTTTAGCTGCAGAAGGAAATCCCAGCTGTACTGCCCAGCACCCCAAAGATGCTTGGGGTGTGGGGTACGGAAGTGAGGCCCAGAGACCAGCCAGCTGAGCAAAGTTAGTGGCCCCAAGCCAGGATGCAGATCTACATGTGGGGTCCTCCAGTTCCAGGAAGGGTCCTAGAGCCCTCACCTCACACATGCACTCTCACAGGGTTGTGCGGGAAGAGGGAGGGTGCATCCAACCCAAGGTTCCTGAGAGATGTCGTGGATTCCAACCCATCCTATATATAGGGACAGAAATATCCCCCAAGATGTTTTTATTACTTCTGTTAAAGTCAAGTTCTGCCAGTCAGAGTGGTCCACACCTGTGATCCCAGCACTGAGGAGGATGAGGCAGGGGCAGAGTTCCAGATCATCCTGAACTCGCTAGTGAGACCCTGTCTCAAAGCAGAACAAGCCCTAGGCATGGTGGCACATACCTTTTAGTTCCAGCCCTCAGGAGGCAGAGGCAGGTGGATCTCCGTGAGATGGAAGCCAGCCTGGTTTACATAGCAAGTTCCAGGCAACTGGGGCTACAAGGGAAACCCTATCTCAAAAAGACAAAAAAAAAAAATCAAAACAAGACCAACCTACATTGCCTCAAACAAAGCCCCAGCCAGGCATGAATTCAGGATGTTGTCATAACCCCACTGGGGTGGCATTGTAGCAAACAGGAGAGTCTGAAACCATTTAGTGATCAGTATTTATGTATGGAATTTATGTCCAGAGCTAGAGATGTAGTTTACTGGGTACAGTGCTTGTTTACCATACACAAAGCCCTGGGTTTGATCCCTAGCACCGCATAACCCTGGTGTGGTGCACACTTGGGTTTTCTTTTTGTTTGTTTTGGTATTTTTGAGAGAGGGTCTCCCTTTAGTCCCAGCTGACCTGGAGCTTGCTCTGTACACCAGGCTGACCTTTAACTCACAGAGATCTGCCTGCCTCTGCCTCCCGAGTACCCAGCTTTGTGGTGCACACTTGTAATCTCAGTACTTGGGGTGGTGGAGGCAGGAAGGTCAGGAGTTCAAGGTCATCTTTGGCTACGTATTAGTGAGTTTGAAACCAGCCTGGGCTATAAAGGGAGGTCCTTCCTCAACAAAACAGTTAATTAATGGGGGCTTCATGGGATTTAAGGAACAAGGCTTGACCCAAGGAGGGAAGAATGTCAGGGGACAACAATAAGCATATGAGGAAAATGTACGCAGGTTCTGTGACAACCAAACACTCGGAGAAGCAGATACTACTTGTTTCCTAAGCCAGTGTGAGGACCAGTTCTTCCTTGGCTCCCGCTGGGGCCACTCCTTGCCTGGAGCATCTTGCTCTCAGGACTACAGAGCATGGTATGAATTAGCACCCCTGCTTCCAGAGACGGGAAGGCTGAGATCCAGATGGCAGACACCCAGGCCAAAGGGCCTCCCGGGCCACAGGAGAGACTGGCTTCACCTGGTCCGCTCCCACTTTGTTCTTCCAAACCACAAAGAGGAAAGGTCAGGGCTCTGAGAGCGTCCGTGCAGAAGGTGATGGTCCTGTGGTCAGGCTTCTAGGAGCAAAGCCAGCGCCACCCTGCCAACTCTGCCTGTGTGTTCCTCAAAGCCAGCCACAGTGGTACAGGCCTGGAATCTCAGCACCCGGGAGGCTGAGGCAGGAGGGTGGCATGTTCCAGGCCAGCCTGGGCTACAGAATAAATCTGAAGCCAAGCTGGGGTATATAGAGAGATACTGTCTTAAAGAAGGAAGGAAGGGAGGGAGGAAGGGAGGGAGAGAGAGAAAAAGAGAAAAAGGTGTGGAGAGAGAGAGAGAGAGAGAGAGAGAGAGAGAGAGAGAGAGAGAGAGAGAGAGAGAGAGAAAGAAAGGATATGAATGAGAATGAACAGGACTCTTGAGCTGAGAGCTGTCTTTTACCCTACAGAGATACGAAGTAGCCCACTGTGTTCTGGAATTCATAGAAACTTCATCCCTGGGGCACTCAGTCAGTCGGAGGCAGGTGTGTGAGGACTAGCAGGACCACACAGGCTGGGGCTGCTGACCCTGGAGTGTGTTGGGGGGCTTCACAGAAAGGGGCACTCTTGCCAGGGCCTCTGGGGGTGAAGGGGTGAGGTGAGGACAAGGGAAGGCAGTAGGGGGCAGGAATGGACCAGAAGCCTCTGCAGTAATGTATGGGGGATGCTTCCTGTGACCCCTGAACAGCACCTGCAGATTGGACCTGCTCAGAGCCTGGTGTAGGCAGAGACGATCCCCACCTGCGTTCCCCAAGCCTGTGCCCCACATTGGCCACACCTACCTGGAGAGCTTCGAGTATCCTCCAGGTGGGACAGTCACTCTTGGTCCCTGGGGAGCCCTCTGGCTTCTTAGAAATGACCTGTGTAGAGCTAGAGGACCAGAAGAGGCAGGAGGTCGAACCCCGCCCCTTCCGTCCAATACTGTGCTCTGTATGAGGTTTTCGTCCCTTTTGTTTTGTTTGGGTTTATTTATTTTTATTTTATGTGTATAAGTGTTTTGCCTGCATGTATGTAAGTGTACCCATGGTGTATGTATCCACAGATGCCAGAAGAGAGCATGTGATCCCCTGAACTGGACCTGGATCCCTAGAACTAAAGTTATGGATGGTTGTTAGCTGCCACATGGGTGTTGGGTACTGAACCTGGGTCCTCTGCAAGAGCTGCCAGTGCTCTTAACTGCTGAGCCATCTCTCCCACACAAATGCAGCTTTTCTGAAGTATATTTATATGTGTGTGTGTGTGTGTGTGTGTGTGTGTGTGTGTATTTTTTATTTTGAGACAGGCTGGCCTACAGCTTGATGTACCATACCAGGCTGCCCTTGATCTCAAAGATCTGTCTGCCTCTGCTTCTCAAGTGCTGGGGTTAAAGGCGTGAATCCCCATGTCTTTATTATTTTGTATGAGTGCATGTGTGAAGATTAGAAGACAACTTTCGGGGCTGGAGAGATGGCCTAGCGGTTGAGAGCGCCGACTGCTCTTACAGAGGACCAGAGTTCGATCCCCAGCACCCACATGGCGGCTGAGAACCGTCCATAACTCCAATTCCAGGAGAACTCCAGTTCCAGGGGAATCTGATGCCCTCTTCTGACCTCCGCGGCATTGCATGACACAGGTGCACAAACCTACATGCAGACAGTACATTCATATGCATAAAATAAATTAAAAAAAAAAAAAGAAGACAACTTTCAGGAGTTGATTCTCGCCTTTTCCCTTGTTAAGGCAGGGTCTCTTGTTTCTGGTATGCTGCAGGCTTCAGGCTACATGCCTGCCAGCTTGCAGACATTTCTGTCTCTATCTCCCATTTCACAGTAGATGGGCTGCAGTTACTGCATCCCACATTTTACATGAGTTCTGGGATTTGAACTCAGGAAAACAGGTCTGCACAGCAAGCTCCTTTACCCGCTGAGCAATCTTGCCTGCCCTGATAGATTGCTTTGCTTCCTCTCTCTTTCTCTCTAGTGTATGTGTGTACATGGTGGAGGCCAGAGGTCAATGTCAAGGGCCCTCATCAGTGGCCCCCCACCTTATGTTTTGAGACAGGGTCTCTCACTGAACCTAGAACTCACTTATTGGCTAGACTGGCTGTTTAGTGAGCTACAGAGATCGTATCTGTCATAGAGGGCTCTGTCTTCCTGGCCCTGGGATTGCAGATGTGTGCCGATCAGCTGTGCTTTTGCATGGGATCTGGGGAATTGAACTCAGGTCCTCAGGCTGTACAGCAAGCACTTTACTGACTGAGCCATCTCCCCAGCCCTTTTCTTTATTTCTGTATTGGTAAGATTCATGATGAATGTCTCTGGATGGTGTGAACCAGATCACCTCCCCCTGATCAGAGTCCAGCAGTAGAGTGCTTGCCTAGACTCCTCCAATAAGGGGCTGGAGTGTAGCTTGCCAAGGGTGTGATTTCTGTCATCCCTGCTTGCCAAGCATAAACCCTCACTGGCTTAGCTTAGGTTGCCCTCACCAAGGAGCACTTGGGTCTTCCTGAGTCAGCCTCACCATGGTGCACCTTTCACGTGTTTGAGTGAGGGAATATTTCCTTTCCTGGGAATATTAACTCAATCATCCATGACTTAAAGAAGTTGTCTACTCTTCCCTAGCTAGTTTGGTACCCCTCCTTGTGCCGTTTCTTCTCTTTCTTTCTTCCTTTCCTTTCCTTTCCTTTCCTTTCCTTTCCTTTCCTTTCCTTTCCTTTCCTTTCCTTTCCTTTCCTTTCCTTCCCTTCCCTTCCCTTCCCTTCCCTTCCCTTCCCTTCCTTTCCCTTTCCCTTTCCCTTTCCCTTTCCTTTCCCTTCCCTTCCCTTTCTTTTTTCTTCCTTCTTCTTTCTGTAGGGGAAGGATATGTGCATGATAGAGGACAACTTGTGAAAGCTCATTCTCTTTCTACCATGTAGGTCCTGGGAATTGAACTTGGGTCATCAGTCATCAGGCTTCTCACCAAGTGGCCTTACCCATGGATCCATCTTGCCAGCCCATTTTAGTCTGTGTGTGTGTGTGTGTGTGTGTGTGTGTGTGTGTGTGTGTGTGTTGCTGGTGATGGAACCCACTCTCTCACTGGAGGATTCCTAGAAGGTGCTCTCTCTGGCCTTGAACTCTTGTTTCTCCTGCTTTAGCTCCCTTGAGTAGCTGCTATTACAGACCTGCAGGCTTCTGCCTTAGTTTTTATCACAGAGCAAACCATCCTGATGAATGGATCATTAGGGATAAATCACAGGACCAAGGATGCGATTTATGTAACAGTTGAACTAGTTTAGTGTCTCCTGAACCACTCAGCTCTTCTCCCTGAGCGATTATTCAGTGTTATTAATCTGCTTCGTGACCCAGTTTCCCCAAGTGGGTAACTGCGCCTTCAGAGTAGTGAAGTCTATTTGGAAGCTCAGGCACCAGCAGGAGCGGGAAGTGGCTTGACAACGGTCTGCAAAGACTTTTTAAATTTTTATTTTTTAAAAGGGGGCTCATAAAAAAATAAAAAAAGAAGGGGGCTCATGAAGCCCAGACTGACCTAGAAGTCAGTCTGCAGCCCAGGTTGGCCTTAGACTTGCTGCTGTTCCCCTGCCCCAGCCTCCCAGATGCTGGGGTTGCATGCATGGGCCACCACACCCAGCAGTGCATGCATTAATTTTCTTGTTCCTCCATTCACAGGGTTTGTCTTTTCTCCGTGGGTGAGTGTGGGTGGGTGTATATGTTTGTCGGGAGGAGGATGTGCACCAGCATGTGGATGTGGAGGTCAGAGGACAACTTTTGGGAGTCAGTTCTGTCTTTCCACCATGTGGGTTCTGAGGATGAAACTCAGGCCATCAGGCTTGGCGGGAAGGGCCTTTACCTGAGCATCTCGAAGGCTTCAGCTCGTTATAGGTGGTGCGGCCCCATGCATCACGTTGTCTTTTGCAGTATGCAGGACTGTGCCTGGCTTACTGTGATTGGAAATTTGGGTACAGGAAATTGAGTAGAGGGCCAGGTAGGTCCCAGTCCCATCTGAGACCTGCTGCTGCTGTTCTCTGGAGTAGGCTTTCAAATTGTCCTTGGTGCTGATAAGAGGCTCCTGTGTTTGGTTTGGTTTCTATGAGGCTGGCGTGCAGGACTCTAGGCTGAGTCTCGGCCGCTCTGTGAGCAGCCCTGGCTTCCCTCTGTCTTCTCTTCTTTCTCCCTTTGATCCAGGCTGGTGAGGGTCCTCAGCTTACAGGCAGAGGTAGGCAGAGTAGGCCTGGAAAAGGAGCTCGCAGTGGGAAGGAGTGGGCTAAAAGTAACCAGGTCTCTAAAGTAAGTCACACAGTAGCCAAACCTGCTGGGGAGTAGCACTGCGGAGACTGAGGCAGGAGGATCACACATTTGAGACTAGCCTGGGCTACAGTGTAAGTCCGAGGCCTTGCCTGGGGCTATGTACTAAGCCTCCTCTCTCAAAACTCTCAAAAAAGAGAAAGCAAACAAATGCGTAGAAAATTTTCAGTTTCTTTGTTTCCTCTCAGGGGGAGGCATGTTAGGTAGACTCTGTCAGATGCTTTGACCTTGACTGCTGACTTTGGACCATAGCTTTAGCTCCCTCAAACCTGTCACTTCCCTCTGCCATGGGCTAGGGTGCTGGGGGTGCTGGGAGAAAGTACCTAGAGTCTTGGCTCTGTAAGTTTGCCTGGCTGCTTGTCTATAAAGACCCTATGTCTGACTTCGGACTATTTTAATGGGACTTTAGTTAGGGATGGAGAGTTGGATGTATATGTATAGACCTATTCTATTTTTTTAACTTAAAAAATAATGTATTTGATATGTATGTGTATGTATAGACCATGGCACACATGTGGAGATCAAATGATAACTTGCAGGAGTCTGTTCTCCTCTTCCACCATGTGGGTCCTAGGGATTGAATTCAGGCTTGATGGTAAGCACTTTTTCCCACCGAGCCATCGTGCCAGCCCAGGAACTTCTATTCTTGCAGTATAAACATCTCTCCAGACTTCGGAGGCATCAGCCCCATCAGGGGTCCTGTTCCTTCCTCCTGGAAGGAGGAGGTCGAGGTGCCAGGAGTGAGGCCCCTGCTCTACAATGTGAGACACTCAGGCAGGTTCTGGGCTGTTCTGCACAGGCCAAGGCTGCTTTTAATGGGTACTGGGCAGTGGGGGAGCTCCCACATCTGTACATTATTCATTCATTTTGTGTGTGGGTGTCTGAAGGTGGGGAGATGTACTGTATGTGTGCAGAGCTCAGAGGACAGCGCTGGGGAATTAGTTTTCTCTTGTCATGGATTCTGGGGCTCAAACTCAGGTTGTCAGGCTTGGCAGCACACTCCTTCCCCAGCCCCTGGCTCTGCCTTAGTGCAGCTGTATGTGAGTCCATGCTGGCCTGTCCACTGGGTCTGAGTCTGTGAGGCAGGCACTGCGCAGGAAGCCAAAGCCAAGAGGTGTGGGGCCCTGTGGGTGCATCTAGAAATGAGCAAAGACTGATGGATAAAGGTCACCAGTGGCCAGGTGGCCAAGCTGTCCAGATTCCCCATGGCTAGCTGGCTCTGCGCCTGACACCCAGTGTCCTGCCCAGTCACCGCAAAGGTAAAAGATGTCTTGGGGCCGGATGTGGTGGTACATGCCTTTAATCCCAGCACTGGAGACAGAGGCAGGCAGATCTTTGTGAGTTCAAGGCTACCCTGGTCTACAGAGTGAGCTCCAGGACACCTGGGGCTATAGGGAGACCCTGTCTCAAAAAGACACACACAAAAAAGATGTCTTGGGTTTGGTGTGATTTGTTCCATTAGGGACATTAAGAGGATGATGAGTCTTCATTCTGCCTTCCAAGCTTCCTTAGGAAAGAGTTGAGGGTTATATTGTTTTGTTTTTGTTTTTTGATATGTGGGGGGTCTGAACCCAGGGTCTCATACTTGTCAGGAAAGCCTCTGGCCATGCTCCAGCCCCTCATTAACAGACACTGGGTGAATTGCCCCAGTTTGTCCATGAACTGACTGTGTAGCCCAGACAGGCCTTGATCTTGTTTAATTTTGCTGTTGTTATTTGTTCTTTATATTAAAGTTATGTGTGTGTGTGTCTGTCTCTGTCTGTGTGTTTGTATGTGTGCATGGGTGCACATTCACATGCAGAGGACAACTTGAGGGAGTCTTTTTTTTTTCTCCTTCTACCATGTGGGTCCCAAGGATCAAACTCAGGTCCTCAGGTTTGGTGACAAGTACCTTTTTACCCACTGAGCAGTCTTGCTGACCTGTGTGTTTGTTTGTGTGTTTGGGACAGGGTCTTCCTGTAGCCCCAGCTACTGCTATGTAGACTGGTCTGGCCTCCATCTCACAGAGATCCACCTACCTCTGCCTCCCAAACACTGGGGAGTGCTGTGATTAAAGAGGAATGCCCCCACATCTGGCCTTTTTCTTTTCTTTCTTTTTTTTTTTTTTTGAGACAAGGTCTCAGAGTCTCACATATCCCAGACTGACTTCAAATTCATTATGTAGCCAAGGATGGCCTAGGACTGCTGATCCTCCAGCCTCCACTTCTTTGGTGCTGGGATTACAGGCATGCTCTACAATACCTGGTTTACGCAATGCTGGAAATGAACCCAGAGCTTTGAGCATGCTAAGCAAGTACTCTACCACCGGAACCACATTCCCAGCCCAGACCTTGAACTTGGGATTCTCCTGCCTCAGCCTCTTGCGTAGAGGGAATTAAGGGCCTCTGCTACCAGGTCTGACTTGGAAAGAATAGAGTATTCTTGGTTGGCAAAACAAGACTGCATTCAGAGTCCCTGGTCTCTCAGTTACCGTGGTCTGGAGAATGATCTAGTCTGTGTTTTGTTAAATGTGTCAGCCTCCTCAGCTCCAGGGCTTGCTATCCTCTTGCTTGCTGACTTCGCTCTGTTTCTACTTCCAAGTACCTTCAGATCCATTGATGATTAAACCTGGACAAACAACTGAGGCAGGATTACTGCCATTCCCGTGGAGCAGGCTGCTGCAGGCTCTGGGAGGGCAGCAGTGGACCCTTCCTGTGGTGTTCTGATTATTTCTATTGGGCAAGACATGCTATTCAGAGGCAGGCGTCATGGTGCCTAGCTATAATCCCAGCACTCGGGAGGCTGATGCAGGAGGACGGCAATACCGCACCAGCCTGGGCTACAGAGTGAGACATAGCATTTTTGGATGTATCTGAGTTGGGGAGTGCTTGAAGCCCTGGGTTCTATCCTCAGCACCACATAAAAATAGGCTTGGTGGCGTACACTTGTAATCCCAGTACTCAGGAGGTACAGGCAGGAGGATCAGGAGTTCAAAGCCATCCTCAGATACACAGTGAGTTTGAAGTTAGCATGGGCTTCGGGCCTCTAAATCACTATGTAGGCCAGGCTAGCATCTAACTCACTAAGATATGCCTGCCTCTGCCTCCAGAGCACAGAGCACTGGGATTAAAGGTGTACGTCACCAGGCCCAGCCACATCAGAATTCTTACTAGGTACCTGTGGCTCTGTTGACATATCCACCTGGGTGTATAGCTAAAAAATAACTTTTCCACCCTGCCTTCCCCCACTGATTTGTTAGTTCCCTAGTGAAACAGTCAACAGCACTGGTGACTGTTCAAGGCCTGCATTGGTTACTGTTCTCACCTCTGCAACCACCTACCTTGGCACATGCCTTTAATCCCAGCACTCAGGAAGCTGAGGCAAGAGGATTGCTGAGAGTTCAGGGCCAGCCCCAGCTACGTTAGGAGATCCTGTTTCAAGTAAATTCCTTTCTAGAAGCACCTTCACAGATGCACAATGTCCTTGGGTGGATTTTTGCTTCTTCATGGTTATGTGTGCCTGTGTGGGTCTACATGTGTGTGGGCACACGTGTGTGAGTTCGGGTGCACATAAGGCCAAAGGTCAATGTCCTATGTCTTCCTCTATCACTGTCTACCTTATGTTTTGATACAGGGCCTTTCACTGAGCCTGAAGCTTGCCGATTCGGTTAGACTGACTGGACAGCCAGACCCAGGCTGTCTCCGCCTACCCAGCATGGAGATTACAGCTGTCATTTTTTTTATATATAAGGGTGTGAAGGATCTGAACTCAGACCCTCCTACTATGGAGTAATCACTATACCCGCCAAGCCGTCTCCCCAGCACCTGTTTCTTAAGCCAACCAGGTTGGTGGAGGAATTGACCATTGCATGCTTCATTATGATTATTTATTTATTTATTTTGGTCTTATTGAGACAGTGTCTTCTTTAGCCCCTCCCACAGTGTCCACTTCAGCCCCAGATGATGTGGAACTTGCTGTGTAGACTGTATGCCTGTGTGTATACAGAGACCAGAGAAGGGCATCAGAGTTCTGCTCTTATATCCTCTGTCTTGCTCCTCTGAGACAGGGCTGCACTGAGTCTGGAGCAGTCTTGTCCCTACAACTCACTGTTCCGTGGTATGGCACGGCCATACCCAGCTTTTACCTCACGCCAGGACCCCAAGTTTAGGTCCTCCTGCTTACACAGCAAACACTCCTAGCCACTGAACCACTTGTAGCTCTGTTTTTGTTTTTGAGATAAAGTCTCACTCTGTAGCCCAGGCTGGCCTCAGTATTGCTGCAATCCTCCTGTCTCAGCCTCCCAAGTGCTGGGATTACAATTGTATACCTAGCTGTTTTGTTTTTGAGATGTGCACTCTCAACCCTCTGCTTTCCAGATGCTGAGGTCATAGGCCTTCCACTTCCATGCCTGGCTGGCCCTTTGGTTTCTGCGCAGCATGCTTTACAAATACTGGCCTGAGTACTTCCTGACTACGTGATGTGTTCCCATAATTCAAACCTCACAGGGAAAACCTCACATACTCACATGGCTGGATGTGGCCATGTGTGCCTGTAATCCAGACCCTGTGGAGGACAGAGACAGAGGATCGCTAAGGCTTGCTGGCTGCCAGCCTAGCTCTAGACTCAGTGAGAGACCCTGCCTCAAGGGAATAGGGTGGAGGGTGACAGCAGGACATCAGTGTCTTCCTCTAGGCTCTGCCCCCACACGGGTGCATATACATGTGCGCGCGCGCGCGCACACACACACACACACACACACACGTACAAACACCACACACACACACACACAAATAAATAAATAAATAAATAGAATCTTTTTAAAAAATAAGGAAATATAGGGAAATAAACACAATCCTGGGCCAGGAATAGTGGCACACACTTTTAGTCCTACCACTCAGGAGCAGAGACAGATGGACCTCTGTGACTTCAAGGCAGCCTGGTCTCCATAGTAAGTTCCAGTCCAGCCAAGGCTATACAGTGAGACAGTATCTCCAAAAAGATCCCCCCAAACCCTCCAAACCATATCACAATCCTCCTAGCCATTGGCTACAGAGTGGAGGGGGCAGACCTCAGCATCAGCCCCCATATCAATAATTCAAGAGTCAGAGTTTAAACCAGCAACAGGGAGTGTGTAATGGTGTAACTGTTGGTCCTGGTTGTCAATTTGATGGGATTTGGGATCCCGGTGGAGGAGCCAGGGCTGGGGCTCAGTTGGTAGTGCTTTTCTTTTTTTTTTTTTTTTTAATTTTTTTTTATTATTATTATTTATCTTTGTATGTGTATGAATGTACTGTCTGCATGCAGGTCTGTGCACCCATGTCGTGCAATGCCGCGGAGGTCAGAAGAGGGTCTCGGATTCCCCTGGAACTGGAGTTCTCCTGGAATTGGAGTTACAGACGGTTCTTAGCCGCCATGTGGGTGCTGGGGATCGAACCCGGGTCCTCTGCAAGAGCGTCGGTGCTCTTAACCGCTAGGCTATCTCTCCAGTCCCCTGGTAGTGCTTTTCTAATGTGCACAGAGCTCTGGGTTCCATCCCATCAGCAGAAAAACCAGGTGTAGTGGTGTGCGTCTATAATCCCAGCAGTCAGGAGATGGAGATGGAACGATCGGATTTTCAGTACATCCTCAGCTGTGTAGCCAGTTTTAGGCTAGCCTGAGCCATATGACAACCTGTCTCAAAAAACAAAAACAGTAGAATCATTTTGGAAACCAACCTGTGGGGATGTCCTTTAGGGAGTTTCCACAGTGTGATAACTGAAGTGGGAAGGCCCACTGTGTTACTTTCTTGCTGCTGTGATAAAATACCATGACCAAAAGCCACTGAAGGACAAAAGGTTTATTTTAGCTTATGGTGTCCAAGGGATAGAGTCCATCATGGTACAGAGGACATGGCAGCAGGAACAGGAAGCAGGGAGGTCACATTTCATCTGTGTACAGGGAGCAGAAAGAGTAAACAGGGAGGGCTGGAGAGATAGCCTAGCGGTTAAGAGCACTGACTGCTCTTGCAGAGGACCCGGGTTCGATCCCCAGCACCCACATGGTGGCTAAGAACTGTCTGTAACTCCAGTTCCAGGAGAACTCCAGTCCCAGGGGAATCCGACACCCTCTTCTGACCTCCACAGCATTGCATGACACGGGTGCACAAACCTACATGCAGACAGTACATTCATACACATACAAAAATAAAATTAAAAAAAGAAAGAAAGAGTAAACAGGAAGTGGGGTGAGGCTGTAAACCCTCAAACCCCACCCCTAGTGACATACTTCCTCCAGCATGGCTCTACCTTCTAAAGGTTCCATAACCTACCCAAACAGTTCCACTACCTGGGGACCAAGTGTTCAAAGTCTTGAGCCTGAGGGACGTTTCTTATTCAAACCATACGTACCTCGATGTGGTGCACCATCCCATGGGCTGGGGTCCTGGACTGAATAAAAAGAGGAAAGCGAGCTGAGCACCAGCAGGCATCTCTCTGCTTCCTGACTGTGGATGCCATGTGAGCAGCTGCCTCACACTCCTGCCGCCATGCCTTCCCTCCATGATGGACTGCACCTCAAACTGGGAGCCACAATAAACCCAAGTCCTTTAAGTTGTTTTTGTCAGGTATTCTGTTGTAACAAAGAGAAAAGAAACAGTGCGGGCTGCCTGCCTCCCGCGGTGTTTGGCGGTAGCTGTCAGCACAGGGGGCCCTGATGCCTCCATGCAAGTAGCTCTACCCCGGTTCCTGGAGCACACACAGGGGCAGTTGTGAGGGCACCAGGAGGGTACCAAGGCCAGAGCCTGGTGCACCTATGTCTTCCTGAGATGGGCCAGCCCCTCCAGGGCAGCACCCTGCATGCAGCCCTCAGCTCTCTGAGAAGGCACACTGTGTACAGACGGCTTGGAGTTAGGGCCTGCCTTTCAGGGCACACAGCAAGTTTGGGCTGAGTTCCGAGAGGTGCCTGGGCCTGTCTTTCAAATCTAGAGGTGGCTCATGAAGCCAAACACTCAGGTGGTTACAAGCTCTGACCTTATGAATTAGTTTAGGAGGATTTCTGGGCCTCTTGTTTTCTTACGGGAAAATAAAATAAAACCAGCTGTTGACATGTTTCTGGGGGAAGGGGTGCAGGCTACAGTGGAGGTGACCCTTGAGCACCTCCACTGCTAGGCAGGGCTGGTCAGGAACCATTACTCATCAGCCATTCATGCTGACCATCCATATCCAGGGTGCCTAGCCACAAAGCCGGTGTTCCTTGTAGAATAACTGAGTTTTTGCAGAGGATTCCATAACAGCTGTCACCAGTGCTGGTTTATCTGCCTTCTCACCTCCAGTTTGGTTGTGTCAGGTGATTGTTTTTTTGTCAAAATAGCAGAATCAGTGAACACCTCTGACTTAGGACCGTCTGTGCCCAATGGACCTAGATGTTGCTTTGTTTCTTTTCTGTCTTTCTGAGACAGGGTCTCCCTGTAGCCCCAGCTGTCCTGGAATTCACCATGTAGACCAGGTTGGTCTTGAACTCACAGAGATCCCCCTGCCTCTGCTTCCCCAAGTGCTGGGATTAAAAGCATGCGCTACCACACCTGGTGTTGCTTTGTTTCTTATTCCTCCTTCCCTCTCTCCTGTCTCTTCCCTTCCCCTTCCCTCCCTCCTTCCCTCCCCCCACCCCTTCCGAACAGCATCTCATATAGCCTAGGCTGGCCTCAAACTCACTATGTAGCTAAAGATGACCTTAAACTATGGATCCTCCCACCTCTACCTATGGAGTGCAGGATTGCAAGGACACGCCTGGTTTATACAGTACTGTGGATTGAACCCAGGGCTTCATGCGTGCTAGGCCAGTGCTCCACCAACCGAGCTGTGTTCCCAGCCCCTTCACACTGTATTTCAGCTTTGTTTTGTTTTTGTCTATTTATTTGGCTCTTTTGTTTTTTGAGATAGGATCTTCTGTAGCTGCAGCTGGCCTAGATCCTGCTATGAATATCAGGCTGGTCTCAGTCTCATAGAAATCTAGCTATCTCTGCCTCTCAAGTGCTGGGATTAAAGGTATGCATTAACATATCTGGGGCTTTCTTGGGGTTTTGAGACAATGTCTAATGTATCCCAGACTGGCCTAGAACTGGAGATCCTCCTGCCTCAGCCTCCTGAGTGTTGTGGTCACAGGCTTGCAAATACTCCTGCTTGGCTGGTTGTTGTGTCAGTCTGAGAGCTCCTTCTGAGCCACAGGTCCTGAACGGAGGTTTAGAGTTTTGAGTTATCTCTGACTACCCTGCTTTTTTTCTTTCAAGATTTATTTTCATTTTATATGTGTGAGTGTTTTGCCTCATGCTACGTACTACGTATGTGATCATGTTACGTACTACGTATGTGATCATGTTACGTACTACGTATGTGATCATGTTACGTACTACGTATGTGATCACGGAGGCCAGAAGAGGGCGTTGGGTCCCCTGGAACTGGAGTTACCGGCTGTTGTGAGCTGCCATTTGGGTGCTGGGAACTGAAGTTTGGTCCTCTGTAGAAGCAGTCACTGTCCTTAACCACAGAGACATCTCTCTAGCCCCTGACTGCCTTGTTTTTTGTTTTTAAGAGTTTGGCCTACCTGGGCATGGTGGTGCACTCCTGTAATCCCAGCACTTGGAAGGCAGAGGCAGGTGGATCTTTGTGAGTTCAAGGCCAGCCTGGTCTACATAATGAGTTCCAGGACAGCTGGGGCTACAGGGAGACCCTGTCCAAAAAAAAAAAAAAAAAGTTTGGCCTAGATCGTTGGAGGTTCATCCTATGTGGGATCAGCATCAATCTTTTTTTTTTTTTTTTAACTGTCAGATGTGGAGATTTTCTAGCCACCATTTTTTTGACCACTTTTTGCTTACTGTCTGTTTTCCTCCTGGAATCTGACTTGTGAATGATAGGTAAGTTCTTGGGGTTACATACCATGTGAACCCAAAGTCTTACCACTTCCTTTCCGTTTCTCATTCTGTTGCTGGAGTGATGCAATTTTTATTATGCTTCCTTCAAACTTGATATTTCCTTCCTCTTTTTTATTTATTTATTTTTTTAATTTTATTTATTTATTTATTTTTATTTATTTTTTTTTTTTCCGGTCTTTCGAGACAGGGTCTCCCTGTAGCCCCAGCTGTCCTGGAACTCACTCTGTAGACCAGGCTGGCCTTGAACTCACAAAGATCTACCTGCCTCTGCCTCCTAAGTGCTGGGATTAAAGGCGTGTGCCACCACGCCCAGCTTAATTTTATTTATTTTTGTATGTGTATGAGTGTATTGTCTGCATGGAGGTTTGTGCACCCGTGTCGTGCAATGCCACGGAGGTCAGAAGAGGGTCTCGGATTCCCCTGGAACTGGAGTTCTCCTGGAATTGGAGTTACAGACGGTTATCCATCGCCATGTGGGTGCTGAGGATCGAACCTGGGTCCTCTACAAGAGCAGTCGGCACTCTTAACTGCTAGGCCCTCGCTCCAGCCCCCTTCCTCTTTTTTATTTTTTATTTTTTTGTCTTTTTGAGACAGGGTCTCCCTGTAGCCCCAGCTGTCCTAGAACTCTCTCTGTAGACCAGGCTGGCCTTGAACTCACAAAGATCCACCTGCCTCTGCCTCCCAAGTGCTAGGATTAAAGACGTGCATCACACGCCCAGCTCCCTTCCTCTTTTTTAAAAAAGTTTTTTTTTTCCATTTATTTTGCATGTGGTGTGGGCACGTACACGACACTGCACATGTGTGGAGGGCAGAGGACAGTCGGCAGGAGTTGGTTGTCTTCTTCCACTGTCTGGGTCCTGTGGATGGAGCACAGGTCTCCAGGCTCAGGGCAATGTCCCTACCCACTGAGCCATCTCACCAGCCCTATTTTGTTTCGTTTGTCTTTTTTTTAATTTTTTTAAAAATTTATTATTTTTTATGTGTATGAATGTATTGTCTGCATGTAGGTCTGTGCACCCATGTCATGCAATGCCTCAGAGGTCAGAAGAGGGTGTTGGATTCCCCTGGAACTGGAGTCAAAGACGGTTCTTAGCCGCCATGTGGGTGCTGGGAATTGAACCTGGGTCCTTTGCAAGAACAGTCGGTGCTCTTAACTGCTGAGCCATTTCTCCAGCCCCTCGTTTTGTCTTTTGGTGGTGCTGAAACTCAAGGCCTTTCCTGGACTAGTCTAGCGCTGCCACGAAGACAGTCTTAGTTCTCCTCTCATATATCACCCTGCTTCAGGTTTTACTTCAGTTACTGTAATGTGCAGTGATAATTTTCCTTCAGTTCTTTTCCTTTAGTTTTTGTTTTTGTTATTTTGTTTTTTTTACATTTTTAAGTTTATGTGTACACATACCATGGCTAACAACGTGGGGAGGTCAGTGGACAGTGTTTGGGAGTTTGTTCCTTGATGATCGAACTTGGGTCCTCAGGCTTGTGCAGCAAGCACCTTTACCCACTGCCGACCCCTCTGAAACATTAAGTATCTGAGTACTTTCAGCCTCCTGTCCTCAAGAACCCGTAGATGGTGGATGAAGAGGCTGTTTTCATTTCATTTCGAACACTGAACAGTCCCTGTGTGCCTGGTCCTGGGGTAGGTAGGAATGACTGTGAGGGGGATGGGGCCGGACCATGTGTTGGTGGAGGACCCAGGCCAGGAGGCAAAACAGGGAGGTACAGCCACACGTGCCCATAGAGGACTGGTCTCGAGGAGGAGGGACAGGTGCTGGGGAAGGGCAGCCAGGCCACTGCTGTGGACAGGATCAAAAGCATGTAACATTAGTGGCCAGGTGTGGTGATGCATGCCTTTAATCGTGAGGCAGAGGCAGGTAGATCTTTGTGAGTTAGAACTCACCCTGGTCTACATAGTGAGTTCCAGGCCAGCTGGCGGCACTACAGGAGGGAGACCTTGTCTCAAAAACAAACAAGTAAATAAATAAATGTTACAGCACTGGTAGGCAGTGGAATGAAGCAGTCACCAGGAGACTGACTGGCAGACTGTCACATGGAGCTTGCTAGTTTATGTTTTCTTTTTTTTTAGACAGAGCATCATGTAGCCCAGGCTGGCCTTCAATTTGCTGTGTGGCCAAAGATGGCCTTGAACTCCTGGTCCTCCTGCATCCACCTCCCAAGTGCCCCCACCACAGGCGTGCAGTACCATGCAGAAGTTGTCACTGGCTTTTATGTGAACTCATGTGCTTTCTGTGACTCAGTTTCCTTCTGCTGAGTGCTGTGCTCACTGTGTGACTCACTTTCTCTCCACTGAGTGCTGCTGGGATCTACTGTGCTCCCTGTGCCTCAGTTTCTCTCTGTTGAGCACTGGGATGGTACTGGGAGTTGGCAGCTGTTTCCACCCAAGCCAGCCACAGAAGCACCTGGATGCCCACTGGTTCTCCCCTTTTGCTGAGGCAGGAAATAAAAAGGATCTTGGGGACTAGGGAGACAGTTTAGTGTGTAAAAGCACTTGCCATGCAAGTGTGAGGACCTGAGTTCAAATCCCAGTACCCATAGCAAAGCTGAGCGTGGCTGTAAGCCTCTGTAACCCTACCAATGTGGGAAGCAGCTCCAGACTCAGTGAGAGACTCTGTCTCAAGGAAAATAAGGTAGAGAGTAACAGAGCAGAGCGCAATGCCTGATGTCTTCAGACTGTCTCCTCATGTGTACGCACCCCTCCCCAAACCCCCCGCTGACCTGGGTAGCCTCAGCTCCCCAGGAACTGTGGGTGCTGCACTGCTGCTGCAGGGGGACGCCATGGGTTTCCGTGGTGAAAGCATGTTTCCTTATTGTCTGTGGACCCCGGCCAGCAGGGTGGTGCTGTTGCCCGCCCAAGAACACCTTCACTTTCTCTCTGCTTCTTGGCAGCTCAGTCAGACCTCAGTTTCCTCCATGCTCCTAGGCTAAGCCGCGCCCACTGTGGATTCCTGGGAGTTTGCAGGAGGCCTGTCTGGGCCTTCCATATTAGGAAGGTAAGCCTGGTGGCAGGCTCCCGCTGCAGCGAGGAAATACTGGTGCCACCCGGCTGGGCTAGGCTCTCTGTGGAGGAACGGAGCTTTCTGTCTTTTTTAAACAGCAAAGCCTTCTTGCTTTAGGAGGCTCCAGGGAAGAGAGCAAACAAGTCTCCAGCAGAAAGCTGTGTCTGGACTGTGATATTTAGGTGACAGTTTGAGCCATCACGTGGCTCGCCCGGAACATTCCTGTTCCTGGAAATGGCTGCTTTCCTTCCAGACAGACAGGCCTGGCCACTGGTCGCCCTGTGGGCTGCCTGTGCTGGATGCCTAGCCCTCTCCGGAAGGCCTTTCCTGGCTCTGCCTTCAGCTCCCAAAAGGATTTCCTGAGCCAAGTTTGACAAATTGGGCCTGGGCCTGTAGAAGCTGCCAGAATAGTGTGGACAGAGAGCAAAGCTCAGCAGGGTCTCATTGCTGCTTTGTTCTAGTCCTCTGTTTGGTGGCATCAGGGGAGGAGTGGCTCTATCTCAGCCTTTTCTGCAGTGTCCGCAAACACATTTTTTATCTGCAGCCAAGGGATCCAGAGAAATGGAATATATGTGTGTGTGTGTGAGAGAGAGAGAGAGACAGAGACAGAGAGAGAGAGAGAGAGAGAGAGAGAGAGAGAGAGAGAGAGAGAGAGACAGAGAGGAGAGATAAAGAAATATTTTTGTGTTATTTTTACAGTACTGGGGGTCCAACCCAGGACCTCACACATGCTAAGTAAGCAAGTTCTGTCTCACTGAGCCACACCCCCAGCCCCTCACCAGGAGATTCTAGGCAGGTGCTCTAACATTGAACCACACCCCCAGCCCCTCACCAGGAGATTCTAGGCAGGTGCTCTAACATTGAACCACACCCCCAGCCCCTCACTGGGAGATTCTAGGTGAGCACCCACCATTGAGCTACATCCTCAGCCCTCTTTTTACTTTTCTTTTGAGACAGTATTTCACTAGGTTGCCCGGGGAGCTCTTGAATTTCCCTCCTCCTGCCTCAGCCCTCCAAGTAAATGCAACGATAGACACCAGAGACCCCTTGATTTCACAAATCGTTCTCCAGTCCAGTGTCCCTGACTTCATATGGGGTGCTAAGGGCTGGGCTGCCGTCAGGCTCCGTGGGACCAGTCCATCCTTCCCATGAGGGTGTGCCTAACTGTAAATGGCACCCACTGGAAATGGCTCTTCTGGCCCTCCTGAGCGGGTTTGCATGGAGGAGGAGAGAGCCTGCCCACTCTGTCCTAGGACTAGGTTCTTTCTGCTTGCCAAGTGTTCCCTGATTCTGGGGTAATTGATTCTCCTAAATACATTTGTAGTATCCTTTTGAGGTTAACCCAGGATAGGAATGATTGAATTCTCTGTGATTTTCGGAAGTCACAGAAAGCTCCAGGTATAGCCAGCCCTCCTACATATTTTGGGAGCCGTGGCTGCCCCTCCATCCCAGTGAGTACCACCAGGCTGGGTTTATGTGGTGCTGGAGTTGGGATCCAGGGACTCAATGCATGCTAGGCAGGCAATCTGCCTTAATCTTTGAATCTTTACTGCTGTTTTAAGATAGGGTCTCATGGGGCTGGAGAGATGGCTCAGCGTTTAAGAGTACTGGCTGCTCTTGTAGAGGACCCAGGTTTGGTTCCCAACACCCAGGTGGTAGCTAACAACTCTCTGTAACTCCAGTTCCAGGGAATCCAATACCTTCTTCTGACCTCCACATGTATTACATGACATGGGTGCATTTACACCATGTACCCATACACTCATACACATAAAAAATTAATTAGCAGGGCATTGGCACACCCCTTTAATCCCAGTACTCGGGAGGCAGAGCCCGCTGGATCTCTGTGAGTTCAAGGCCAGCCTGGTCTACATTGGGAGTTTCAGGCCAGCTGGGGCTACAAGGAGACCCTGTCTCAAAAATAATTTTTTAATTAAATTTAAAAAATAGAAGTAATAAGATAGAATGTCACTCTCTAGCCCAGGCTGGCCTCAGATTCATGACCGTCCTCCTGCCTCAGTTTCCCTCAGGGCTGGGATTACAGATGTGAGCCACCACACCAGGCTTTTCCTTTCAGTATACCAGCATCTTTGGCAGTTTGGTAAACTTTCCTGAGGGTGCGCTGTCTGGAGGATATTCCCCCAGGAAGTACCTACTAAAAGTGGAGATCCCTGAGGCCAGTTGCCTGGGCATCAAGATACTATTTTGGTGTGATCACAAATCCTCTGGGATGCAACACAGTTCACCTCATACCAGAGCTGAGCTTGGACCTGCTACAGAGCTCCTCTGTTGGGCCGAGAGTGTGGCTACATTTTTCCTTCTTCCTTCCTTCCTTCCTTCCTTCCTTCCTTCCTTCCTTCCTTCCTTCCTTCCTTCCTTCCTTCCTTCCTTCTTGTGTGTATGTATGATGAGTATAGGTCAGAGGACAGCTTTTAGGAGTTTGTTCTTTGCTTTCACGTTCTGGGGATCAAATTCAGGTCCTCAGGTTTGTGCAGCATGCATTTACCTTCTGAGCTATCTTGCCCGCCCCTGAAATGCTTTTTCTTATCTGCCTATGACCAGTCCTGATGTGGTTTTCTGGGGAGGGTATGTCATGCACTTCTGTTTTGGTTTCTTGTCGCTGCTGATAGGTGGCAATCAGTACTGAGAACAGCTGTGGTCCCATGTCCTGGAGCCTGGGCCAGTGCCTGCTCCTACAGCCTGGGCCAGTGCCTGCTCCTACAGCCTGGGCCAGTGCCTGCTCTTACAGCCTGGGCTGTGCCTGCTCTTACAGCCTGGGCTATGCCTGCTCCTACAGCCTGGGCCATGCCTGCTCCTACAGCCTGGGCCAGTGCCTGCTCCTACAGCCTGGGCCATGCCTGCTCCTACAGCCTGGGCCATGCCTGCTCCTACAGCCTGGCCATGCCTGCTCCTACAGCCTGGCCATGCCTGCTCCTACAGCCTGGCCATGCCTGCCCCTACAGCCTGGCCATGCCTGCCCCTACAGCCTGGCCATGCCTGCCCCTACAGCCTGGCCGTGCCTGCTCTCTACAGCCTGGGCTCATGCCTGCCCCTACAGCCTGGCCATCCTGCTCCTACAGCCTGGCCATGCCTGCCCCTACAGCCTGGCCATGCCTGCCCCTACAGCCTGGCCATGCCTGCCCCTACAGCCTGGCCATGCCTGCCCCTACAGCCTGGCCATGCCTGCGCCCTACAGCCTGGCCATGCCTGCCCCTACAGCCTGGCCATGCCTGCCCCTACAGCCTGGGCCATGCCTGCTCTTACAGCCTGGGCCTCCTGTCCTACAGCCTGGGCCAGTGCCTGCTCCTACAGCCTGGGCCGTGCCTGCTCCTACAGCCTGGGCCGTGCCTGCTCCTACAGCCTGGGCCAGTGCCTGCTCCTACAGCCTGGGCCGTGCCGCTCTACAGCCTGGCCATGCCTGCCCTACAGCCTGGCCTGCCTGCCCTACAGCCTGGCATGCCTGCTCCTACGCCTGGCCATGCCTGCTCCTACGGCCTGGGCCATGCCTGCTCCTACAGCCTGGGCCATCCTGCTCTTACAGCCTGGGCCTCCTGCTCCTACAGCCTGGGCATGCCTGCTCCTACAGCCTGGCCATACCTGCTCTTACAGCCTGGCCATGCCTGCCCCTACAGCCTGGCCATGCCTGCCCCTACAGCCTGGCCATGCCTGCCCCTACAGCCTGGCCATGCCTGCCCCTACAGCCTGGCCATGCCTGCCCCTACAGCCTGGCCTGCCTGCTCTACAGCCTGGGCCATGCCTGCCCTACAGCCTGGCCATGCCTGCCCCTACAGCCTGGCCATGCCTGCCCCTACAGCCTGGCCATGCCTGCTCTACAGCCTGGCCATGCTGCTCCTACAGCCTGGCCATCCTGCTCTACAGCCTGGCCATGCCTGCCCTACAGCCTGGCCATGCCTGCCCCTACAGCCTGGCCATGCCTGCCCCTACAGCCTGGCCATGCCTGCCCTACAGCCGGCCATGCCTGCCCCTACAGCCTGGCCATGCCTGCCCCTACAGCCGGCCATGCGCCCTCAGTGGCCTGCGCTCCTACAGCCTGGCTGCCGCTCCCAGCCTGGGCCGTGCTCCTACAGCCTGGGCCATACCTGCTCCTACAGCCTGGGCAATGCCTGCTCCTACAGCCTGGCCAATGCCTGCTCTCTACAGCCTGGGCCATGCCTGCTTCTACAGCCTGGGCCAGTGCTCTGCTCCTACAGCCTGGCCATACCTGCTCTTACAGCCTGGCCATGCCTGCCCCTACAGCCTGGCCATGCCTGCTCCCTACAGCCTGGGCATGCCTGCTCTCCTCACCTCCATCGCCCTGCTGGCCATGCCTGCCCCTACAGCCTGGGCAATGCCTGCTCCTACAGCCTGGCCATCCTGCCCCTACAGCCTGGCCATGCCTGCCCCTACAGCCTGGCCATGCCTGCCCCTACAGCCTGGCCATGCCTGCCCCTACAGCCTGGCCATGCCTGCCCCTACAGCCTGGGCCATGCCTGCCCTACAGCCTGGCCATCCTGCTCTCTACAGCCTGGCCGTGCCTGATCCTACGCCTGGGCCGTGCCTGCTCCTACGCCTGGGCCGTGCCTGACTCCTACGCCTGGCCAGTGCCTGCTCCTACGCCTGGCCATCCTGCTCCTACGGCCTGGCCATGCCTGCTCCTACGGCCTGGCCATGCCTGCTCCTACGGCCTGGCCATGCCTGCTCCTACGGCCTGGCCATGCCTGCTCCTACAGCCTGGCCATGCCTGCTCCTACAGCCTGGGCCATGCCTGCTCCTACAGCCTGGGCCATGCCTGCTCCTACAGCCTGGCCATGCCTGCTCCTACAGCCTGGGCCATGCCTGCTCTTACAGCCTGGCCATGCCTGCTCCTACAGCCTGGGCCATGCCTGCTCCTACAGCCTGGCCATGCCTGCTTCTACAGCCTGGGCCATGCCTGCTCCTACAGCCTGGCCATGCCTGCTCCTACAGCCTGGGCCATGCCTGCTCCTACAGCCTGGGCCGTGCGCTTTACAGCTTGGGCTGGTGCCTGCTCCTACAGCTGGGCTGTGGCCTGCTCTTAAGCCTGCCTATTCTGCTACAGCCTGGGGCCATGCATTTTTCCTACAGCTGGGCCATTGCCTGCTCCTTAACAGGCCGTGGCCATTTGCCTGCTCCTACAGCCTGGGCCATGCCTGCTCCTACAGCCTGGCCATGCCTGCTCCTACAGCCCGCTGTTTGAGGCTGCCTTCTGTGATGCTCTTGCATCACAGCTGGTCCCCCTGGTGTTGATCTTCCTGTGGCCTTTCAGCTGCTTCTCAGCACCGTGACTGGTGTCCAGGGCTGCAGCCACCTTGGCTCATTCGGGCACGGGGAGTGTCTTAGCAAAGTGGAATGGATTACCTTTTTTGTGCATTCAGGTCTGTACGTGTATGGGGGTGTCAGATGCACACGTGTGTGTGTGGGTGGAGACCGCAGGTCGACACAGGAATCCTCCTCAGTTGCTCTTGTTTTTTGAGGCAGGGTCTTTCAGCGGGACCTGGGACTCACCAATTCAGCTAGACTGAGCTTTTGTCTACGTTCCCAGTGGTGGGAGGACAGACGTGTGCTGCAGTATCTGGCTTTTTTAATGTAGGTTCTGGGGATCTGAACTTCATGCGTGGGATCTTTCCCTTAACATTTACAGAGCCCTGTAAAAATACCCATCCTGCTTGATCCTGTGTTCCCAAGTGCTGACAGGTGTCAGGTCCTTTGAAGTAGCACTGTGTCACCGTTCTCTCATATGTCTAGCCGTGTTGAGTTCTTGAAGCCATTCTGTGTTATTTTTTTTTACTTATATCTACTTATTATTTGTGTATGTGGGTGTGTGTGTGTCTGTTTCACAGTGGGCATATAGAGGTCAGAGGACAACTTTGGGGAGTCCATTCTTTCCTTCCACCTGGGTCCTGGGGATCAAACCCAGCTTGTCAGATTGTGTGGCAGATGTCTTTACCTACTGAGCCATCTTGGCAACCCTTATTATTTTTGTTTTGGGTTTTTTTTTTTTTTTTGGTCTTTTTGAGACAGGGTCTCCCTGTAGCCTCAGCTGTCCTGGAACTCACTCTCTAGACCAGGCTGGCCTTGAACTCACAAAGATCTGCCTGCATCTGCCACCCGAGTGCTAGGATTAAAGGCTAAACTTTTTTTTTTTTAAACATTTTTCTTTTCTTTATTTTTATTTCATGTGTATGAGTGTTATGTCTGTGTGTGTTTAAGTGCACCCATGTCGTACAGTGCCTGAGGAGGACAGAAGAGGGTGGTAGATCCCCCTAGAAATGGAGTTACAGACAGTTGTTAGCTGCCATGTGGGTGCTGGGATTTGAACCCAGGTCTTCCATAAGAACAACCAGTGCTCTTAACCACTGAGCCATCTCTCCAGCCCCTTTCTTGTTTGTTTGTTTTAAGACAAGTTTTCATGCAACCCAGGATGGCCGTGAGCTTCTGATCCTCCTGCCTTTACCTCCTGAGCACAGGGACTATAGATGTGCACCACGGCTCCAGGTCCAATTTGTATTTGAAGTGAAAAATCTGTTGTTCTGAAAACCCCCAAACAAATCGATCCTTGGCATGCTCCAAATGTTGCTTTATCCATTGTCTCTTTGACAGGTTTATGCTATAATCCCTTCTGGTTGGCGCTTTAGAAAATTCATGTATCAATTACCATATTTTTCTATTTGAAAAGAAAATCTAGGCTGGAGAGATGGCTCAGTGGTTAAGAGTGCTGACTGTTCTTGCAGAGGACCCAGGTTCGATTCCCAGCACCCACATGGCAGCTAAGAACCGCCTTTAAACCTGGTGTGGTGGTGCATGCCTTTAATCCTAGCACTCAGGAGGCAGAGGCAGGCGGATCTCTGTGAGTTCAAGGCCAGACGGTCTACAGAGTGAGTTCCAGGACAGCTGGGGCTATAGGGAGACCCTGTCTCAAAAAGACAAAAAAAAAAAAGAAAAAAAAAGAAAATCTAAATTTTGTTATGTTTGTGTTTTGGGGACAGGACTTTATAACCTAGCTTGACCTTGAATTTACTCTGTGATTCATGTCAGCCTTGAATCTTCCTCCTTCAGCCTCCTGAGTACTGGGATAGCTAACAGGCGTGTACCACTGATTCCTGTTGCAAAGTCTGTCCTCTCCAGGCTGTTCCCCCTGTAGAGGAGATGCCTCCAGCCACTGGCTCCCTGCTGAGGCCAGTCTGAGGCACTCTTCCCTGGTGTGGGATGTCATGGGGAGCTGGTCCTGATTGCTCTTTGGCATCATCACCTGCAGGCTCCTGTCTCACTCTCTCAAGAAAGCAAGAGCCTGGTTCTAGGGTGGTAGGAGTGGGCAGCTGTGCAGAGAAGTGCTGTGTTATGTTAGTCTTTTCTGGAAACTCCTGGGTCTAGAAGGTACCTCTTCCTTGTATATTTAGGTCCGTGAGAACTCAGTGAACTGTGATTTTCCTTGTTGGGAGGGCAGGCAGTAGGATCCCTACTTGAAAGATGAAGTTGAAAAGGACTTGGTACCCAGACTTCGGTGCCTCAGATCCATCACTCTATAACTGCGGAGGCTGGGCTGCCAGTTCAAGTTCTGCCTGGGCTACAGAAAAGAACTTAGTGCCTCAAGTCAACTGAAGCTCTTTTTTATTACTTAATTTAATTTTTTATTTTATGTGTATGAGTGTTTTGCCTGCATGTATGTAAATGTGCCATGTGCATACAATATCTGTGGAGGCCAGAAGAGGGTCAGTTCCCTGGCACTGGAATAATGGTCAGTTGTTAGCCACCATGTGGGTGCTGGGAACTGAACCCAGGTCCTCTGTAAGAGCAGCCAGTGCTCTTAAACCACTGAGCCAGCTCTCCAGCCTTGTTTTTGTTTGTTTGATTCTTTTTATTCAAATGTGTATGTGTTTATATGTGTGCATGTTCATGTGAGTACAGACATGTGTATGACAGCACATGTGTGGAGGTCAGAGGACAGTATCAGATGTCGTCCTCGACTCCCATCTCTGAGGCAGGGTCTCTCGTTTACAGCTTTCTGCTAGCTCCCTGCCAGCTTGTCTCCCAACTCTCCATGGGAGCACTGGGATTACAGCTACACTACTGTGTCTGTCTTTTACATGGGCTCTGGGGATTTGAACTCAGGTTCTTGCGCTTGCACAGCAAACATTTTTTCTACTGACCCATCTCTCCAGCTCCAGTGCAGACTGTAATGGTCAAGCAGCATAATGTGTTCTGAGCTTAGGTCTGGTCCAAGATGCCATCTTTCCCCCTTTTGACCAGTCCTTTCTCTGTTCCTGCATCCTCAGCGCTGCTCGCCTCCAGACAGGGCAGAGCACAAGCTCAGCCCTGAACCTTGGGCAAGAAGTGTGATAAAATATGCCTGCCATAGTCATTGAAATCTCCCCAGCAAGTGACTTTAGTGTTAGAGTTCCTGTTCACCCCAAAGAAGCCGTGTCCCTCAGTGATAGCGCCATATCCTTAACCTATCCAACCCCCAGTCAGCTCCCTGACTATACAGCAAGCAAGAGTAGAGTGTGCATGTGTGTGTGCATGTGTGCACACGTGCCCATACCCATGTGCCGCATACAGCACACTAGTGGTCAGAGGACAGGTTACAGGAGTTGGTTCACTCATGTGGGTTCTAGGAATTGAACTCAGGTCCTCCAGCTTGACAGCAACCACACTTACCCTCTTAAGTCATACCTCAGGCCCTGGGCAAAAGTGTTTTTTTTTTTTTTTAATTTATTTATTTTGTATATGTATGAATGTACTGTCTGCATGCAGGTTACAAAGGTTTTGAAGAGACTCCTCAGCTAGGAATGGTGGTACAGACCTGTAATCCCAATACAAGGAAGGTTGAGGCAAGAGGATTGCTTTGACTTTGAGACCAGCATGGGTACAATGGAAACCCAGGGGTTTTTATTGTTGTTGTTGTTGTTGTTTGTTTTGATCTTTTTGAGACAGGGTCTCCCTGCAGTCCCAGCTGTCCTAGAACTCTGTAGACCAGACTGGTCGTGAACTCACAGAAATCCACCTGCCTCTTCCTGGGGAGTGCTGCGATTAAAGGCATGCACTACCATGCCTGGCACAAAACCCAGGTTTTAAAAAGAGAAAACAAAACCAAGCATGGCACACTCCTTTAATCCCAGCACTTCCCAGGCAGAGGCAGGCGGATTTCCGTGCATTCAAGGCCAGCTGGGGCTATTGGGAGATGCCTCCATGGGCATTGCATGCATGTGGACCACTTACATTCATGCAGACACAACACTCGTACATGTAAAATAAAAAGCAATGAATTAATAAAAATTTTCAAACAGAAAAAGATCATTAATACTTAAGGCTGGGCCTCTGAGCCTGCAGGGTAAGGTGACGCAGATGCTGCACACACCCAGGAGACTGAGGTGCTGGCCAGCTTCCTGGTGCCTTCCTCTACTCTTGGTGACAGTGGCGGGGGTGGGCTGTCTTAGAATGACTTCTGGAAGAGTGAGTCAGGAGCTGAGCTCAAAATAGCTGTTGCAGCAAGCAACCTGACGATGCTTATCACTTGACAGCCTTGTTTGCATTGCTGCTGCAGTCAGGGACCACGCTGGTTCCTACAGCAGCTGGGTCTGCACTGATGATGTGTTAGTGTCCCTGCCTCAGAAACATTGAGTTTGATCCCCAGCATCAGGAAAAAAGAAAAGGTGTGGTGGGACAGCTGTTTTACTAAAAATCTCAATCCACATGCATGTACCAATCTTAGTTTTTTGTTTTTTGTTTGGGTGCTTTAGTTTTGTGATATTAGAGATAGAACCTGGGGCATGGTACATGCTACCTCACTGCCCTACCACTGAGCTGTGCCGCCAGCCCCTCACTAGGGGATTCTAGCCGGTGCCTGACCACTGGGTCACACACCCAGACCCTTACTGGGGTGTGGCTCAGTGGCAGGTGGTCTGCCACTGAGCCACACCCAAGCCCCTCACTGGGGGATTCTAGGCAAGTACCCCACCACTAAGCCATGCCCACCCTTTAGAATTTAGTTTGAACTGGCACCTTCCTTAGAGATAATTATTACTCAAACCCTCCAGTTTTGTTGGTGAGAGAGGACATACAAAGGGGTTGGGCAGGGTTCTGTCCCTGTCTTCTCTGGTGATCCCCACCTGTACACCAGATCCCACACTTAGCATCTGTCTGTCACTTGTGTCCAGAGAGATTCAGGGTGACGAATAGAAAGAGACCCTGGAGAACCTTTCAGTCTCTCTGGAATTTGTCCACAGTTTTTAGCTAGAGGTCAACTGGGCCCAAGTCCAGAGCCCCATCAGAGCCTCAGGCCTTTTCTTTTCATATGTAAACCGTGGTCTCAAGGAGCCCTGTCTTCTGTGTCCTCTGTCTAGTTGCCATGGTGATTCTCAGGTGACAGGCTCTCATATTGACTTGGGGATCCTAGCAGTCTGGGAGCTAGGAGCTCTGACTAGACCCTCCAAGTAGAGTGAAGTGTAGCAAGTGTTTTGTCTTACCTGTCTGCAGTAGATGAACAGGGGACAGATGAATCATCTGTTACCATGACTACCTTCCTGTGTAATATGGATAGACCAGGACTCTCTCTCTCTCTCTCTCTCTCTCTCTCTCTCTCTCTCTCTCTCTCTCTCTCTCTCTCATACACACACACACACACACACACACACACACACACACACGCACACCATATGTTCCCCGTTTATTCAGTCCAGGCATTCACAAAGCTAGCCTCACCCTATCCAGCTCACTCAGCGCACCCACCTGCAGCCCCATCCAGGCTCCCGATACTCAAGACCCGTCTTTAGGTGCCCAGTTGGGACACACTGAGCTGTCACCTGGCACTTGAGCATGGGTGGATGTAGACTGCATCACTTGAAAAGCTTACTGCCCCCCCCCCAAAAAAGAAAAGCTTACTGGCCTGCAGCACTCACAGGTCCACAGGCATCAGAAGGCTTCTTAGAAAAATGGTTGATGGACTTTTTGAGTCAACTTACTGGTGGAGGAGCCAGAGAGATGGTTCAGTTGGTAAAGTGTTTGTCTCACATCTCTGAGGACCTGAGTTTTGATCCCCAGAACCCTTATTACAAAAGCCAGGCATGTTGCATGTGCTTATAGTCCCAGCACTGGGGAGAGGAGGAGCCTGGGCTCACTGGCTCTCCAGCCTAGCCTAATCAGAGAGCCTTGGGTCTCAGTAGGAGACTCTGTTTCAAGAAGCAAGGTGGATAGAGTCTGAGGAATGACACCCAAGCATCTTCTACCCAGCATATACATATGTGAACACCCACATGCGTGCCCACACACAAACCAACATTCTGATAATGGAGGAAATTTCATTGGACTTTGGGACACTAAAAATCTTTGATTTTTTAAATTGATTTTGTGTGTATGAGTGTTTCGTCTGCATGGATGTTTTGTGTATGAGTGCTTTGTCTGCATGGATGTAAGTACACCTGTGTTGTGCAATGCCCGCTGAAGCCAGAAGAGGGCATCAGATCCCCTGGAACCGAAGTTACAGAGGGTCCTTAGCTGCCATCTGGGTGTTGGGATTCATAGTAGTGGCTAGTGCTCTTAACCACTGAGCCATCTCCAGCCCCTTTTCTTTCCTTGAGACAAGGTTTCACTATGTAGATCAGGCTGGCTTGGAATTCAAAGATCTGCCTGCCTCTTCTACCTCCTGAGGCTGGGATTAAAGGTGCGCCACCATACACTTGGCTCTTTATGTTTTGAGATTGGGTTTTATTATTTGTTATTTATTATTATTGGGCTATTCCTGAATTCATTCTAAATCTTATGCTGGCCTCAAATTCTTTTTTTGGCCCAGCATGTTGGCATACACCTTTAATCCCAGCACTTGGGAGGCAGAGGCAGGCAGATCTCTGTGAGATTGTGCCCAGCTGGGCTACATATTGAGTTGCAGGCCAGGTGGGGCTACAGGGACACCTTGTCTCAAAAAGACCAGAAAAAAAAGATTTATTTGTGTTATTTTTTAATTGTATATGTGTGTAGGTATGTGCATGTGAATGCAGGTACCTGTGGCAGGCAGGAGAGGGTGCTGGATTCACCAGAGCTGGAGCTACAGGCACTTATAAGCTGCCCAGTATGGTTGCTGGGAGCCAAACTCAGGTACTCTGGAAGAGTATGGGAGAATTCCCTTAATCTCTCAGCCATCTCTCTAGCCCTGTGTTTATACCTTGAAGGAATCTGCCTTTAAAATCTCTGCGTAACGGGGCTGGAGAGACAGCTCAGCAGTTAAGAGCAGTAGTTGCTCTTGCAGAGGACCAGGGTTCAATTCCCAGCACTCACACGGCAGCTGACAACCATCTGTAACTCCAGTTCCAGGGACTCCAACATCCTTTTCTGACCTCTGCAGACATTGCATGACACAAATGCATTTACAGACATGCAGTCAGTACACTTAGACACATCAAATAAAAATAAATAGAAATTTTTAGTCCTTTTCTTAAAAAAATAGAAATAAAAATAAAATAGAGATTTTTAAGGTGCACATGGTAGCACATGCCCATCATCCTAGCCCTTGTGAGGCAGAGCCAGGAGGATCCCAAGTTCTGGGCCAGCCTGGACTTTATAATGTTCATTCTGAATGAACAAATGAATGAGTGAATGAGTGAGCACATGAATGAATGAATGAATGAATGAATGAATGAATGAATGAATCGATGGAGGATGAGGGAGTGAATGAATGAGTGAGTAGATGAATGACTGAATGGATGAATGAGTGAGTGGATGAGCAGGTCAGGGAGTGAATGGATGAGCAGGTCAGGGAGTGAATGGATGAGCAGGTCAGGGAGTGAATGGATGAGGCTGTGCATAAGCATGGTAGGTCCTTTTCCTTGGCAGTTCTGACCCAGACCCAGTGTCCGGGCCAGTGCTGGGGTACACAGCAGCACTGTCTCCTGAAGCTCCATAGAGGTGTTCTCTGGCACCTGTCAGATATTTATTTGTTCTGTTTGGAGGCAGAGTGCAGCTGATGCCACAGTGAAGCTCGGTTCATGTTTCTAGGGGCTCACTGCAGCAAAAGTTCCATTCTGGGCACAGACACGAACCCCTGTGAGCTTGAGGTCTGTGCTGTTCCTGCAGCACGGCTGATGGGAACCTTGGCCCCCTCCTCGCTATAACCTCAGGCCTGACCAGCTGCTCTTCTGTCGTTGCAGGTGCACCTTTCGTTTCCCCAGCACAGCCATTAAGATCCAGTTCACGTCCTTGTACCACAAGGAGGAAGCTCCTGCATCCCCCCTACGGCCGCTCTACCCACAGATCTCCCCGCTGAAGATCCATATTCCGGAGCCGGATCTCCGGAGCCTGGTCAGCCCCATCCCTTCCCCAACTGGCACCATCAGGTAAGCATCCCATGGTACCCAGGCTCTCCTGAGATAATATGGGGCCTGAACATGGAGCTGAACTCTGGGAGATGCTCCTTTGAGGGAGAGTTCCCCTCAAGTCACCATTTGTCCAGGCTGCAGATTTTTGCTCAGTACAGGAATGGGTGTATGGCTGAGTCCTGTCATCCCAGCACTCTAGAGTCTGAGACAAGAGGCTCTAGTGTAAGGCCAGCCAGGGCTACACAGGAGTTCAGGGCCACCTAGCAATTTAGTGAGACCTTGTCGCAAAAGCAAACAAGGTTGTAGATCTGTGGGTAGAGTGCTTGTCCAGGACATACAAGGCCCTGGATTCTGTTAGGTCTGGGCTTCCCAGAATTCCAAGGGACACACAGATGTCCACTTCCTCGAGAGGTTGTCAGTCTTCTGACCTCTTCCCCCGTACCTGAGGTCCCGCCCCATGGCTATAAATGGGTGGGCCCGGTCGCCATCTTGCTCCTGCTGCTGCCCCACCACAGGTCGCCCGCTCTGGCAGTTCCAATGGAGGTAAATCATGTTCCCAGAGTGACTTAAGTCTCATGCGCCTTCTATCGGGGGTTTGCGCCTTTATAACCTAACGGATTCCATCCTTAACTACGTAGTAAGTCGGCTTCCAGTCTGGACTACATGAGACCTTGTCTCAGAAAAGGAGGAGAGCTGGAGAGGTGGCTCACCTGTAAGAGCATGGCTGCCCTTGCAGAGGACCGGGGTTCATTTCCCAGCACCCACATCCAGATGACAGCTGTCTATAACTCTAGTTCTGGGGAATCTGACATCCTCTTCTGCCCTCTACAGGCATTGCATGCACATAGTACACTTAACATGCATGCAGTAGAACACTATGTATGTAAAATAAAAATAAATTTTAAAAAAAGGAGAAAGGGGTGCTTAGGATTCTCATGGTTTTTTTTTTTTTTTTTTGAGATGGGGTCTCCCTATAGCCCCAGCTGGCCTGAAACTCACAGAGATCCCCCTGCCTCTGGCTCCCAAGTGCTGGGATTAAAGGTGTGCACCACTACGCCCAGCTTTCTCATGATATTTTTCAATTAAACAGGCTTCCCATCTCTCTGCCACACACTTGTGTTCCTGAAAACCATGTGTGGAGTGTGTCACTGCTGAAGCCATGGTGCAGCCGTGGCCCCGTAGCTTTCTGCTCAGCTCATGTGTTACCAACAAAGGCCAACCTAGTGAGACTGGCAGGTTGTGGCCTGTGCTCTGGGGACCCACAAAACACCTCTGAGAACCACTGTCCAGCAGAGCCAGGGATGTGTTGTTCCCAAACCCCGGGGCATGGCTCACTCCTGGCTAGCTTCACCCAGTCCCCACAGTTCTACCTCTCCAGGTCCGTAATTGCTGGGTGTTGCATTTTGTTTTTGAAGTTCTGGGGAATCAAACCCAGAACTCCATACATGCTAGGCAAGGGCTCTATCACTGAGCCACACCCCAGCCCCTCACTGAGGGATTCTAGGCAGGTGTTCTACCACTGAGCCACACCCCAGCCCCTCACTGGGGGATTCTAGGCAGGTGTTCTACCACTGAGCCACACCCCAGCCCCTCACTGGGGGATTCTAGGCAGGTGTTCTACCACTGAGCCACATCCCAGCCCCTCATTGGGGGATTCTAGGAAGGAGCTCTACCACTGAGCCACGCCCCAGCCCCTCACTGGCGGATTCTAGGCAGGTGCTCTACCACTGATTCTAGGCAGGTGTTCTACCACTGAGCCACATCCCAGCCCCTCATTGGGGGATTCTAGGAAGGAGCTCTACCACTGAGCCACGCCCCAGCCCCTCACTGGCGGATTCTAGGCAGGTGCTCTACCACTGAGCCACGCCGCAGCCCCTCACTGGGAGATTCTAGACAGGTGTTCTACCACTGAGCCACCCCCAGCCCCTCACTGGGAGATTCTAGACAGGTGCTCTACCACTGAACCACATCCCAAGCCCTCACTGGGGAATTCTAGGCAGACCTTCTCTGCCAGTGAGCCAGCCACATCATAACCCTTGGTTCTAATGCTCAGGGTGGCCTGGAACTCATGATTCTCTTATCTCAACCTCCTAAGCAGTGAGATCACAGAGGTACATCACCACACCTGGTACAGTTAACACTCTCTTTGTAAAAGTTTACAAACGAGGGGTTTAGCTAGGTGTGGTGCCACATGCCTTTAATCCTGGGACTCTGGAAGCAGAGGTAGGCAGATCTCTGTGAGTTCAAGGCCAGCCTGGTCTACATAGAGAGTTCCAGGCTAGCTGGGCCTACAGAGAAACCCTATCTCAAAAAGACAAACAAACAAATAAATAAAATGAGAGGTTTATTTTGGCTTGGGGAATCTTGAGATTCAAGGTCAAGGGTCACATCTGAGGATGGTTTTGCTGGCAGAGATCCAGTATGGGTCAGAGCATTGCAAGGAGCGTGTGTGTGTGTGTGTGTGTGTGTGTGTGTGTGTGTGAGAGAGAGAGAGAGAGAGAGAGAAAGAAAGAGAGAGAGAGAGAGAGAGAGAGAACAGAGAGCTGGTTCACCTTTGGAGGTCAGCCTATTGGTTTCTTTCTCCTGTGTTTTGTTTTCCTATGGTGATGTGTGTACACACATGGAATCACTTACCTGAGTGGCTTTCCTTTTTCCCAGTACCAGTGAGAGGTGGCTCCTTCTCCAAGGGAGCCCTGGAACTGGCAAGGCCTTGTGCGATCCTAGCCTAGTACACTGTGGCTGTCTTTTGGGTAGGTCATGGCCCGCCAACCCTGGGTGTAGGCCGGTACCAATAGTGCCATCCCAGGGCGATGGGGAGGTGTGCAGTTCACCGAGAGCTGGGTGTTTACCCTGCTCTGTACTCAGCACCAGCCATGCGTCATGCAGCCTTGTGACTGTAGAGAATGCTTTTCACCACCTCTGATTCAGGCTTGGAGCAACCTCGCTCTAACACCCACATTCCATGTGTGAGCTTTTGTCTTTCAGGTGTTGAAGTGGCTGAGACCCCAAAGCCAGTCCTCCTTACAGTTAGTTCACTGCTCCTCAGAGCCATAGGGATGTTGGTCTGTTAACCCCATGTGTGTAGCTTGTTTTGGTTTCAATTGATTTATTTTAAGTTATAGTTATTTCTTTGTGTGGGGCAGGGTGTGTGCATATGCTACAGTGGTGTGTGCACATGCTACATGTGGTGTGTGGAGCCCCAAGAGTCTGTTCTTTCCCTAAATTATGAGTCCTAGGGATTGAACTCAGGTCAGCAGGCTTGGTGGCAAGCACCTTTACCTATTGAGCCTTCTGATTTGGTTTCTGAGACAGGGTTTCACTCTGTGCTCAGGCTGCTCTGGAACTCAACGATACAGCCCAAACTGGCCTGAAATTCATAGTAATCCTGGCTCAGCTGCCCAGGTCTTGGGGTTGCAAGTGTGAGCCACTTTACCCAGCTTGTGTGTGTAACTTACACACAGATATGAATTTAGGTATAGTAAAATAACCCCCAGTGCTGTCGAAGATGGTGGTAGTTCTCCATGAAGTCTAAATGAGGTTTCCTTGTAGCTCATGAACAGTTAAGGAAGGTGTGGCCTATCCTTAGAACAGAATCACTGGCCATGTAGAGGCAGGAAGCGCTCATACCTGATCCAGGGGGAAGAATCTCAGAAGTAACAGTTCATTTTTCAGGCCAATCTGGGTACACTGAACACATTCCAGGCCAGCCTGGACAACTTAGTAAGACCCTGTAACAAAAAGATGGCTGGGCATAAGTTCAGTGGTAGAATACTTAGCATGGAAGAGGTCCTGCGTTCAGCTGGGTGTGGTACAGACATGGCAGAAATCCCTGCGCTTGGGAGGCAGAGGCTGGGGGGACAGCACAGGAGTTCAAGGCTAGCTTGGTCTACATAATGAGTTGCAGGCCTGCCAGGGGTACATAGTGAGACGTTGTCTCAAAAACAAACAAAAACTAGGGAAAAAAAGGCCCTGCGTTTGGTCCCCAGTGTAAGAAAGAAAGGAAGGAAAGGAAGAAGAGTGAGAAAAAAATGCTCTGATGTGCGCCTTGGACAGCTTACCAGAACATTTCTCAGGAACAGATCAGAAGAAAATAGTACCCAGCGCTGGAGATGTTTATGACAGTGTTTATCTAGCACACAGGAAGCCCTGGGTCCCATCCCCAGCACTGCATAAACCCTGGTGGGTAGCGCACAGCTGTAATCCCAGCACTTGGAGGTGGAAGCAGGAGGAGTTCAATATCATCCTCCCCTACAAAGGGAATTCCAGGCCAGTCTGAGTTCCATTAGACCTGTCTCAAAACAAAGCACAAAATAAACAGTAGCCAACTGATTAAGGCATTGGGTGAAGGTTTTGCTTGTTTCTCTGGCCTCTAGGGGAGGAGGATGTGATCAGAGAGCCCCGATCCCTCTGCTGAGCAGGTGTGGCGTGGGCCCCCCCCCCCCGAGCCCATTTCATTGCTTTCTGTGCTGAGAGGGCATGGGCCCTTGTCCCCACAAGATCCCCATGGGGAATACTGGGTTCCTGGTCACCTGTTAAAATGGTGACCCCCTGGATCTTTGTCACACAAGAGACCTCTGTCGACATCCCTTTATCTTTGCACTGTGGAATTCCATTGTGATTCTGTAAACCTCAGAGGCCTTGAGGTTGGCTTGCCAAGACTTTTTTCAGTTTGAGTTTCTGTGTAAGGGTGGAGCCCACATGTTTACAAACATGCCCAGCCCTTCCTCTCCCTGGAGCCAGCCAGAGCCTGGGCGGGGTCAGGCCTGGGGATGAGGCCGGCCTTCCCAGCCTGGCAGCTGCATCTGTAGGCCCCGCCCCGTGCAGTATGTTTTCCTAATTTGGTGTGCGCTGCTTGCAGGTCCCTATTGGCGCCCTGGGCACTGAGGCCCGGGGGACCTCCCACCTGGGACTGCTTCCTCCCAGAAGTGGATCTCTGTGTGCCTGGCTCCTGCCTTGGTCCGGTCTCTCTACCCCACCCCCACGGGGCCTGGCTCTAGTGTGCCTGCCGGTCTGGGCGGATCCTGGGCGGGTCCGGTGGTTCCCAGGGCTGGTGTTCTGCTGTGGTTTGGACTGTGTGTGTACGTTGGGTGGTTTTTTTTTTTTGGGGGGGGGGGTTCTCCGCCCTGAGATACCACACCCAGCAAATGAATGAGCTCTTTGAAAGAAATTGTGCAACTTTTAGCAGCACGTTGACCTTTCTTCTTGTAAAGAGCAAGTGTTTTTAGGAAAACGAGGGGCTGGTTAATCATCTGCTAGAGTCACTCAATCAGTGTAAACCAGGCTCCTTGGGGTTACGGATAAAAAAAAAAACTGCTGAGGAAGACATGACAACTCTCTGTAACTCCAGTTCCAGGGGATCCAATGTCCTCTTCTGACCTCCACAGGCATTGCAGGACATGGATGCATTTACATACATGCAGACAGTACACTCATACACATAAAATAAAAAATAAGAAAAAAGGAAAAATAAGAAAACTGCTAGTTCCATAAGCCCCAGAGCAAGCATAAAAGTTGTGGATTTGGGTGTGTTGGCACTTGCAGTAATCCCAACACTCTGGAGGGTGAGGCAGGATTGCAACTTTGAGGCCAGCCTGGGCTACATAGTGAGACCTTGTTTCAAAAAAAAAAAAGAGAGAGAGACAGAGTGCTGGTGAAATGGCTCAGCAGTTAAGAGCAGTGGCTGCGCTTGCAGAGGACCTGAGTTGGATTCCCAGCACCCACATGGCACCTACCAACTGTCTGTAACTCTATTTCCAGGGTATCTAATGCCTTCTTCTGGCCTCCATGGGCACCGTACACATGTGGTACAATTTCATACATGCAGGCAAAAGGGCCCATACACATAAAATAAATACAAATAATTTTAAATAACCAACCAAAAGGGGGGGAGCAGGATGCGAAGGTGGCTCAGTGGTAAAGTGCTTGCCGTGTTTGCACCTAAATGAAAAGCTAGACGTGCCTCACATGCCTGGAGCCTCAGTCAGGTAGCTCCTGGGGGCTTGCTGACCAGCAACTCTAGTTGAAGCTTGGTGTTCTGGGTTCAGCAAGAGACCCCATCTTGAAAAAATAAGGTGGAAGGACTGGCGAGCTGGCTCAGTGTGTAAAGGTGCCTGCCACCCATCCTAAGGACCCGAGTTCAGTCCTCAGAACCTGCGTGGTGGGGGGGACCTGATCCCCGAAAGTTCTCTTCTGTGTATGCTGTGCCACGTGTGCACACACACGCACACACACACACGCACACGCACACACGCACACGCACTCAAAAGCAGCTCATGAAATCTGGCAAAGGTTACTAGTACATGACATAAAAGGAGAAAACAAGCTGTAGACCACAGTCCTGACGCATAATTCTGCTTTATTGCTGGCTATGTCCAGTCTTTGCTGCTATTGGAGGTCCTTGGAGTTTGGTCACCCAGTCTGCATTAGAAGCACAGTACCCTCCCCAGTCCCAGCCTTGCTTTCATTTGCTGTGGTTTCAGTTATTCACAGTCCAAAAATATCAAGTGGAAAATTCCAGAAAATGAACTTGCAAGGTTTTAAAATTGAGTGCCCTTCTGAGTAGCTCCAGCCCACGGTGTCAGTCTTCCATTTGCCCAGCATACCCAGGTACTATGCCTCCTTCTCGTCATGTGAGTAGATGGCTCGATTTCTAGATCTGTTCTAGAGGCTGAGAGTATCACTGCCCAGGAGAGCTATTGCCTAGCATGCACAAGACCCTGAGGTCCATCTTCAGTATTGGGGATATATATATATATATATATATATATATATCCCTTGTTTCATTTAATGGCATCGAAAAGTGTGTGTGTGTGTGTGTGTGTGTGTGAATTAACCCTTGCTTCACTTAACCAAACATAAGAGAAGTTTTACTGGCCATTCAGATAAACCAAAGATGGACTGCAAAGTTCTGTTCAGTGAAGAGGTGGGAGTTTACCATGGATATGTACTTATAAGAAGAAGCTATGAGACTGGTGAGATGGCTCAGCAGTTAAGAGCACTCGATGCTCTTGCATAGGAGTTCCCAGCACCCACATGATGACTAACAACGGTCTCTTCCAGTTCCAAGGGAATCTGATGCCCTCTTCTGGCTTCTTTGGCATTGCATGCATGTGGTACACTTAACATACATGCAGGCACATGTAAAATTAAAAATACATAAATCAAAAAGCAGCAGCAGTGTAGATGTGGCTCTGTACTGTCTGGGCTTGGGGGACTCACTGAGGGTCTCTGAATTGTCTGTGGATAAAGGACTTCCTGTGTGCTTGTTTTTCTGGCAAACCTTGGTTTCTCTTTCAGGGTGTTAAACCTTTCTTTGTTTTCATTACAACTTCAGGAGGACTGTGTATGAGTGCTCATGTCTGGGCATTTAGAGATCACTGAGAGTCTGCTTCTTGCTCCCATACCGGCCTCCCCATTTGTGACCTCTTTGTTTCCTTTCCCATCTGAAAACTTGGAGGAATGAAAGTTGGTTCCTCCACAGTGGAAGCTCTGGCAACCTCCGTGTTCCATTGGCTCTTCCTCCCTATTTACCTTGACTCCAGAACATTCGAGGCTTTGCAACATTGAGTTTTGACGAAGCTTGGTGGGGACAGCCCCAGGTATCGTGGGATCTGAGTGCTCTTAGGGACCCTGCAGCATCTCAGGTATATGCCCATGATATCTATCACCCAGGCTGTGTGATAAGCCCGTTGTGTGCTTTTGTGTGGACATGTGTGTGCTCTGGACAGCCCTCCACACTGGAGGGAAGCAAGGCCCTTTGCAGAGCTCAGCTAGGAGCAGCCTGGGAGGCTGGATCTATCACCAGACTTTATACACTATAGAGAGTAGCTGCTGGGATCTCCTGTCTTGAGTGGGACTAAGAGTAGCTAATGTCAGGCTGAGGAGGTGGCTCAGTGGTAAAACGCTTGTTGTACAAGCGTGAGGAACTGAGTTTGGATCCCCAGAACACATGCAAATCTGGATGCCATGGCATATATTTATAATCCCTGAGTATCCAGTACTCTTAACTGGGAGCAAGATGGCATGCATGTACAGATACATCATACACATATACAAAGATTTAAATTTTTTTTTAATTTTTTAATTATTTATTTATTTTTGTATGTGTATGGATGTACTGTCTGCATGCAGGTCTGTGCACCCGTGTCGTGCAATGCCGCGGAGGTCAGAAGAGGGCATCAGATTCCCCTGGAACTGGAGTTAAAGATGGTTCTCAGCCACCAAGTGGGTGCTGGGGATCAAACCTGGGTCCTTTGCAAGAGCAGTCGGCTCTCTTAACCGCTAGGCCATCTCTCCAGCCCCAAGATTAAAATTTTTTAAATTATTTTATGTGTATGAGTATATTTCCTGCATGTGTAAATGCACCCATGTCATGCAGTGCCTGCTGAGGTCAGAAGAGGGCGTAGGATCTTCTGGAACTGGACTTACAGATAGTTGCTAACTGCCATGTAGGTGCTGGGAACCAGACTCCAGTCTTCTTCAAGAGCAGCCAGTGTTCTTAATAGCTGAACCATCTCTCCAGCCCCCACAGATTTTTTTTTTTAAGAAGTAGCTAACGTTTAGTTGTGTTTCCAATTTGGAGTACATGCATTTTCAGAAATGAGTTAATCTTTTAAAGTAACCCCCAGGATTTAAACAGCATTGCATTTACCTTTATCTTGAGAGCACAAAGTCTCAGTCTCTCTCTCTCTCTCTCTCTCTCTCTCTCTCTCTCTCTCTCTCCCCTCTCCCCTCTCCCCTCTCCCCTTTCCCCTCTCCCCTCTCCCTTCTCCCCTCCCTCCCTCTATGTGCACATGTGCGTGTGTGTACAAACTCACACTCACACGTATGCATGTGTCCGTGTGTCTGCCCACATGCACACCCAGCCTGGTGCTTGTGTAGAGGCCAGAGGACAGCTTACAGAAGCTGGCTCCTTCTAATGCGTGGGCTGCAGGAGTGGAGCTTGATGGTGGGCAGCTTTACCAGCCAAGGCATCATGCCCTCCCAGAGCCCAAGTACTCTTGAAGATGACTATAAAGCTTGCCTCTGGAAACACGGCTCCCGTCCTTTTTTCCTGTTCAGATTAAGAGGTGCCCGTGTGTAATGTGTAATACCTACAGTTAAGAAAATTCCCCAGATCCCTCTCATTACATGTGTTTACACTGCCGGCCCCCTGCCAGTGTCCCTCTCAGTCCCAGTGTAGATGGCTGTCCCTTCTCTTTGGTTTTAGGTCTCATACTTAGTAGGTCTTGGATTTTGCCTTTCTTCTCTCGCCCCATCCCCCCAATAAAATTACATCATCCTTGATTCAGTGCCTACCAGCATTTTCTGTATTGTAACTGTGTCATGATTATCGCTGGTCATTTCCTTCCTTGTACTTGGACTTGATTTTCCCTTTCTTAGAGTTCCTAATTCCTCTTTTCTGTTTGGTTCTGCCCTCTGCTGCATCCTGTGCCCTCTGCTGGCTGGCTGTGAATCTCACCACCAGGAGGGAGACATTGTGAAAAAGAATGTAGCTGGCTTGGTGGCAGTACCAGAAATTGAACCCAGCCTGTGCCAGGCCAGCTCTCTACCACTGAGCTACAGCCCTTTATATTTTTTAATGTAATTTATTTCTTTTTTAATATTTTTTATTTTTATGTGTATAAATGTATTGCCTGCATGTGTGTAAGTGCACCTTGTCGTGCTGTGCCCTTGGAGGTCAGAAGAGAGTGTCAGGTCCCCTGGAACTGGAGTTACAGATGGTTGTTAGCTACCATGTGGGTGCTGGGAACCAAACCTGAGTCCTTTGCAAGAGCAGCCAGTGCTCTTAACAGCTGAGCCATCTCTCCAGCCCCTCGTTTAATGTATTTCTTTGTTTAGATAATCGCATATATACTGAAGCTGGCCTCACGTTCACTGTGTAGACTACATATAGTCTTCAACTTCCTGAGTAGCTGGGATTACAGGCCTGTGCAGGAGGCCTGACTGGTCCTAGAGTGAGTGTGTGTGTGTGTGTGTGTGTGCGTGTGTGTGTGCATGTGTGTGTGTATGTGTGTGTGCGTGTGTGTGTGTGTGTGTACTTGTGTTTGGAGACCAGAGGTCAGCCTCAGTTGTCATTGCTCAGGTGCCATCCATCTTGGTTTTTTGTTTTGTTGACACAAGGACACACCGTGCAGCCCTAGCTGACCTAGAGCTCTCTGCGTAGACCAGATTTGCCTCGAACTAACAGATTCACCTGCTTCTGCCTCCTGAGTGCTGAGATTAAAGTGTATACTACCATATCCAACCCCAAACTTGCTTTTTCTTTTTTGTTTGTTGTAGTCGTTAAGAAAGGGTCTCTCACTGTGAAACTGGCCAGTTTGGCTGAGCCTAACTGGCCAGGGAGTCTCATGGATGTGCCTGTCTCCACCTCCCTGGCACTGGGGCCATAAGTATCAGCCACCATGCCCAGCATTTCCACAGGTTCTAGACATCACACTCAGCTCCTCATGTACACCTGGCAGACTCGACCCCCTTAGCCCCCTCCACCGTCCTCGTCCTGGTCCTTCTTACAATGCTGAAGCCCCCTCTGCTCTACTTTAACAGTCCTGATCTCCTGAACCCAGAGAAGTTCAAGGATCTCCACTTTGACTCTAGGGACCAATCCTGGAAGAAAGTGATCAGAGGGTCCCTCCGGACTTCCTGGTCCCAGTGCCCAGCTACGGAGCATTGCTGGATAGCAATCCTGTGACTAGGAGATGGGTCATCTTGAGTTAGGGGTGCTGGTGCTGTCCTGTCATCAGCTTGATTTCAGTAAGATAAGGTGCAGTGAGGTGAGGGCGCCCCTCCTGTAACCCCAGCACTAGTGAACTGGAGCAGGAGGAGCAGGTGTCCGAGGTCATCCTCCACTACATAATGAGTTGAGGCCAGCTAAATAAAATAAGGGGAAGTATAGGCTGGCCACACCTGGCAGGAGCCCTGGACACCTGTGCCAGGCAGGGGTGTTGCTTGGCATGTCTGGGGAGTCCAGAGAAGCAGCTTTTGGGTCTAGTTCCAGGGTGTGGCCCAGGCTGTCACTTGGCCAGCTTGAGATTATCAAGACAAAGCACTGCTTAACAGGCCAGGGCCAGGCTAGACCCTGCAAGCTGACGCCCAGGGACTTCAAACTTTCTCACTGATACAAAAAAGTGATTTGCTATGCGTGCAATCCTGGTCTCTCTCCGCAGTTGTGTGTGTGTGTGTGTGTGTGTGTGTGTGTGTGTGTGTGTGTGTGTGTGTGTCTGCATGTGGCATGTCTGTAGAATGACTTGGGGTTATTTCTTGGGCACTGCCCACCTTATTTCTGTTTGTTTGAGATAGGATCTCTAATTGGCCTAGAACTTGGCGTGTTAGGCCAGGCTAGCTGATCAGTGAGCCCTGTCGTCCTGTCCCCAGTGCCAGAACTGCAGGGGGTCCTGACATGTTCCACTTTTTATGTGGGCGTCAGGGAGGAAACTCAGGTCCTTGTGTTTGCACCACAAGCACATTACTGACCAAGCCATCTGTCTCCCTAGACCCCATTCTTAGTCTTAAATTAGGAGTGAGAGGCATTAGCTCCCCAGCGTGACTCTCCTCCCATACCCCAGTCCCAGATTCAGACTCCAACACGCCACGGCCACAGTGAGCCAGCCACCCTTTGCCAAGTCCTGGGGCACTTCCTCCATGATGAAACCTGTTTGTCTGTTTTAAAGTAATTCCCAGGGTCCCAAAGGGCCCGGCTTTCCCTGTCCAGGACCAGAGAGTCTCATCCAAATATTAGGTATGTGTTTATTTATTCCTAGTTGGTTTCGTTTCCAGTAGACTAGGACAACCTTACAGTGTTACTTCTTGAGTTTATTTTCCTTTTGTGAGTATTTTGGGTGAGGCTGATCAGGATTTTTTGGTGGGTTTTTTTGTTGTTGTTGTTGTTGTTGTTGCTGTTTTAAATTAATTAACTTATTTATTTTTATTTTATGTGTATGAGTGTTTTACTTGGATGTATGTAATACATACCCAGGTGCGCAGTGCCCATAGATGCCAGAAGAGGGTATGGATCCCTTGGAACTGTAGTTAAGGATGGTTGTTAGCCGCTGTGTGGGTACTGGGAACTGAATCTGGGTCCTCTGCAAGAGCAGGCAGTGCTCTTAGCTGCTGAGTCATCTCTCCAGCTTCTGTTGTTTTTGAGACAGGGTCTTGCTATGTAGCTCTGGCTAGCCTGGAACTCAATATGTGGATCAGGCTGGCCTTGAACTCCAACTGCTGGGATCAAAGGTGTGTGCCACCACAGCTGGGTTTCTTTTGTTTTGGTTTTTGAGCTAGTGACTCTCTCATTCTAACCCCTCCGGTGCTGGGAATGCAGATAGGAGGTGCCGTCCCTGGGAAAAATGCCTTGGTGTTTTTCCCCAAGTGGCCTTCAAAGTCTATGTTCTTGGACCTAGGAAACCTTGCTCTGGAGCTTGGATGTCTCCTGTCCTGTCACAGTCTGGGACCCACCTGATTTTCAACAGATCATTTTCCAGCCCTGAGACTTCCTGAGCTCTGGCAGGGCTCCTGTGATGGAGGCCAGGCTGCAGGGCAGCCCCGTCTCAGGCCTGGCCTCTCCACTGTAGCAGGCTCTCAAGGATGGCTGAATGGGGTTTATTGAGAAACGGGCTGCTTGAGGATGGGAAAAAACTGAGTGAGCAGATGCATGTCTCTTGGAAGGTGCTGCTGGGAAACGTGGACCTCACGGCAGCTGTGACAGAAGCACTCATGATACATATCCTGGCCATGGTGACAGGGGTCTCTGGCAGGAACCAGGCCCATGCTGAAAAGTGGACCAGAGGTTTATTTTTTTGTGGAGGGAGAAGTGTACTAGGGATGTAATCCAGAGTCTCACACAAACCAGCTAAGTGCTCTACCACTGGGCCACACCCCAAGCCCCTCACTGGGGGATTCTAGGCAGGTGCTCTTCCACTGGACTCCTGTTTCCAGCCCCTCACTGGGGGATTCTAGGCAGGTGCTCTTCCACTAGACTCCTGTCTCCAGCCCCTCCCTGGGGGATTCCAGGCAGGTGCTCTTCCACTGGACTCCTGTCTCCAGCCCCTCCCTGGGGGATTCTAGGCAGGTGCTCTTCCACTGGACTCCTGTCTCCAGGCCCTCCCTGGGGGATTCTAGGCAGGTGCTATTCCACTGAGCTCCATCCCTAGCCCTCTTTTTACTTCATTTTGTTACAGGATCTTACTAAGTTCCCCGGATTGGACTTAAACTCATTCTTTAGGTCCATCCCAACCTTGAACTATGATCCTCCTGCCTCAGCTTTCCCCGTAGCTGCGAATCCAGGCCTGTGTCACCACATCTGGCTCTCGACTCTCCCTTGTTTCATTGTCTGTGATACTGCCACTGCACCAAGCTTTCTTCCTTGTTTCAGACCTGGCCTTTTCCAGACCTTCCTGTTGTTCCCCTCTAAACCATCCTGGAGCATGGTGACTTCAGCTTTAGGTCTTGCCCTTGGGAGCGAGGGCAGGTGCTCGCTGCCGTCTCTCACAGGCAGCAGTTCCTTGCTCCATGGGCTCCACTGTCACCCTGGGTCATTAGAGCTGGTAGGGACAGATCCTTCACAGACCTCACACCGAATGGAAGCTGCCTGCCACCTCCATTGTGCTCCACAGACCTCTAGTTTTCTGAGATGAGCCTTCCTTCACTGGCCTCCACCCAGTAAGGTTGTCTGTGCTCTGTTAATGGGTGGTTGGCTGTGTGGTCAGCACCTTGGCCCCATGGTCACCAGCAAGACATGATGTCTCCTGTCATTGGGGTCAAGTCTGTGGACATTAATGGGTCTGGGGCAGAGTGCTCAGTGCACTGTCTGGATTCGCCAGTGGTAAACTGTCACCACATGTCACATTTGGGTCAACATTAGTTTTGAAACCTGATTTAAAAAAAAAAAAAACTTAAAAAAAATTGTGGGCTGGAGAGATTGCTCAGTGGTTAGAGCACTGATGACGGCTCTCGCAGGACCCAGGTTCGATTCCCAGCACCCACATGGTGGCTGACAACCATCTGTAACTCCAGTTGCAGGGAATCTGATGCCCCCTTTTCTGACCTCCATGGGCATTACACAACATGGGTGCACTTATACACATGCAGCCAATACACTCATACACATAAAAAATAAAAATTAAAATAAATAATTTTTTTTTCCTGCATGTAAGTGTACCACAGGTGTACAATAATACTGGTGGAGTTCAGAAGCAGGGGACGTGGGGTGTGGTGCTGGGGGGCCAGATTCTGTGGAACTGGATTTACAGACTGTTGCGAGCCACCATGTGGGTGCTAGGAACCTATCCTGGGTCCTCTGTAACAGCATCCAGTGCTCTGAACCATCCCTCCAGCCCCTGAAACCTGATTTTGAATATTCGTGTGTTCTAAAATCTCTCAGCCTTCCCATTCTGTACCTGGGTTTAGAATTAGATTCAGCCTGGCGCAATGGCTCAGGCCCAAAGTCCCATGAAGTAACACAGGAGGATCAGGAGGTCAGGGTCAACCTGGGCTACATGGGGGTTCCAGGCCACCCTGGGCTACATGATGTCTCAACAAATGGGGGTGGGGTGCGATTAATTCAAGCCAGGTATGGTGGCACTTGCCTATAGTCCCACCACTTGAGAGACTATGGCAGGAGGATGGTGAGTTTGAACCTAGTGAGACCCTATCTCAAAAAAAAAAAAAAATGAAGCCAGATGTGGTGACACACACCTTTAATCCCAGTACTGGAGAGGCGGAGGTAGGTGGAGCACTGTGAGATGGAGGCCAGCCTGGGATGGTGTGCGTACTGCGTTCCCGGCCAGCGGGGGCTGCATGAGCTCCTGTCTCAGAAAAGGAATGGACCTCAGCAAAAATTTGTTTTCCTCCCTTTCACAATCTCGTGTACTTTGCTGACTGAACTTTCTGCTTGTAACTAGGCCTTGGCTGGGTCCTAAGAGCACAGGGCAGGGAGAAGCTGGGAATTGCTTACCAGAAGGAAAAGAAATTCTGTATTCATAGAACTTACATGTGCCTATCAGATTGCTAGGAGGTCAACTGAATAAAAGACCAAGAACTCTCCCTTTAGTCCTTAGAATTCTGTGTGACTTGCACAGGCCCTTACTGCAAAGGGGTCATGACCTCAGATAGAATTTTTCCTCCATCTATCCCTCTAAAGGGTTTGGTGGTTGTTGTTTAAGTTGTTGGTTTACTTTTTTATTTTTTTATTTTATGAGTGTTTTCCCCGCACGGTATGTATGTACACCATATACATGCAGTACCCACAGAGGCCAGAAGAGGGTGTCAGCTCCCCTGGGACTAGAGTTATGACGTTAGCTGCTGCCATGTGGGTGCTGAGAAGCAAACTTGGATCTTCTACAAGAATAACCAGTGCTCTTAACTGCTGATCTGTCCCTCTAGCCCCAGTCGAGGGAGGAGTTTTTTGCCCAGTCTTGGCTCAGTGTTCAGTCCTATAAGCAGTTCCTAAGTTCTAACTGTGTGTCAGCAGCTTCCAGGAAGAGAGAGACAGACCAGCAGCCACTGGGTCACGTCCCAGGGTATGAGGAATGCCATATGTGCGTAAAGAGCAACGTCCAAGCCAAGTTTCATAGGGTCAGAAGACATCCCACAGAAGTATCTCCAAGATGAGGCAGAGGGTGAAGAGCAGCCTCCCAAGACTGGTCCTCCGCAGCGCAGGCCACAGGCCATAGGCCGCAGGTTGGCCAGGACAACGCTAGGTAGTGAAGCCTGGCCCATGTGAGAAGGGCAAAAGGCAACTTGTGGTTACAACCAAAACTTTGGTTGGATAGCCAGAGCCTGTTGTTGTTGTTTTTGTTACTGTTACCTTTTTAAAAATTTCATTTATTTTCATATGTGTATGAATGTACTCTCTGCATGTAGGTTTGTGCACCCGTGTCGTGCAGTGCGGCAGAGGTCAGAAGAGGGTGTTGGATTCCCCTGGAACTGGAGTTAAAGATGGTTTTCAGCCGCCATGTGGGTGCTGGGGATCGAACCTGGGTCCTCTGCAAGAGCAGTCGGTGCTCTTAACCGCCAGGCCATCTCTCCAGCCTTGATTACTTTTTTTTTTTTTTTTTTGGTCTTTTTGAGACAGGGTCTCCTTGCAGCTCCAGCTGTCCTGGAACTCACTGTGTAGACCAGGCTGGCCTTGAACTCACAAAGATTCACCTGCCTCTGCCTCCCAAGTGCTGGGATTAAAGGCGTGTGCCACCACCCAAGCTTACATTTATTTTTTTAATTATGTGTATGTATGTGTGTCTGCTGGAGCTAAAGGTGGTTGTGAGCTGCCTTGTATGGATGTTGGAAATCAAATGTGGCTCCTCAAAACAGTATGTGCTCTTAACCTGCCAAGCTGTCTCTCTAGCCCCTCCCCTTTTTGAGACAGAGTCTCCATGTAGTCACAGCTGGCCTGGAACTCACAGTGTAGACCAAGCTGGCTTTGAATTCAGAGATCTGCCTGCCTCTGTCTCCCAAGTACTGGGATTAAAGGCATGAACCACCAAGCCCAGCTTCTACCCCGTGTGTGTGTGTGTGTGTGTGTGTGCGTGTGTGTGTGTGTGTGTGTGTGTGTGTGTGTGTGTGTGTGTCCATGTGGAGGTCCGAGGACAATCTGTGGGAGATTAAACTTGCATGCTCAGGCTCAGCAGCAAGCACCTTTATATGCTGAGCTATCTCTCTGGCATACTAGAGCCTGTCCTTTTTTAAATTTATTTTTGTTATACTTTATTTTAGGAAGTGATTGAGGAGCCTTGCATGTGCCATGTTGTTTGTGTGGCAGTCAGGTCTCAGGCTCAGCAGCAAGCGCCTTTACATGCTGAGCCATCTCACTGGCCCACTAAGTCTGTCATAGCTCACTGACCCAGAGACCAGTGGGTGCAGGGAAGGCTGGTAGGAGGTCCCAGTTGTGGGCTGTGAGTTCCTTGCATGTCCTCCCCTCTACCTGCTGGCAGATCCCATAGCATCTCTTCCCGTCTGGGATGCTTTGAGTTTCCTTGTGTGGCACTTGCCATCGACTCCTGTTCTTAGGGTGCCATCTTGTGGTCACCTTTAGCCTAGATGCATCCTGGACAAGCCTGGAGCCGAGGAGCTTGCTGGGTGGGAACTGCCTTTGCTGGACCCTGTGTCCTGAACACTTGGCTTCCTGAAGCTTTGACCTTGGTCTTGGAGGAGAGTAAAACATGTTTGTGCTTTCCCAGGCCCTTGCTGGTCTCTGGTTGTATTTCTCAGTTTCTGAAGAGGGTTCCCCAAGGATGTTTCCAGTGAGACGCAAGTAATGCATTACACGTTGGTTCTGAAACTGTCCTACAGTCTCCCTTCCCCGTGTCTCAAAGTAACCATGTATCTATCCTGTCTTTTCTTCAGCGTCCCCAACTCCTGCCCCGCCAGTCCACGAGGAGCCGGGTCATCCGGTTACCGCTTTGTCCAGAACGTGACCTCGGACCTGCAGCTGGCCGCGGAGTTCGCAGCGAAGGCCGCCTCTGAGCAGCAGGCAGATACGTCCGGCGGGGACAGCCCCAAGGTCTGAGCTTCAGACTTGCTGTCGTGATAGCCAAAACCCCATGGTAGAGGCCCCAAGGGTGGCATAGACACTGTGCTCCGGGTGCAGCCTGTGGCACTGCACGAAGGATCCACCTGCTGCCACTTCCCAGCCCAAGTGATGCTAAGGCTGTTTGCAGTGATCTGTGGTCCTGTTACCTACCCTGACCCTCTTCCTTCTAGCGGCTACTGGTAAAAATACTTTCAGAGTTTAATGACAGTATTTAGACAAATGACACTTTTTTCTTTTTGTAATTATTTTTGTTTAGCATTTTTTTAATTATTTTTTTAATTTATTATTTTTTATCTGTATGAGTGTACTGTCTGCATGTAGGTTGGTGCACCTGTGTCGTGCAAGGCTGCAGAGGTCAGAAGAGGGCGTCGAGCCAGGCGTGGTGGCGCACGCCTTTAATCCTAGCACTTGGGAGGCAGAGGCAGGTGGATCTTTGTGAGTTCAAGGCCAGCCTGGTCTACAGAGTGAGTTCCAGGACAGCTGGGACTACAAGGAGACCCTGTCTCGAAAAGACCAAAAAATAAAAATAAAAAAAAACAGAAGAGGGCGTCGGATTCCCCTGGAACTGGAGTTAAAGACAGTTCTTAGCCGCCATGTGGGTTCTGGAAATCGAACCCAGGTCCTCTGCAAGAGCAGTTGGTGTTAATTGCTGACCCACCTCTCCAGCCCCATGTAGCATTTTATTTTATGTGTATGAGTGTAGTACCTGAATGAATATTTTATTTTTATTTTATGTACAAGAGTGTACGACCTGCATGTATGTAAGTGTACTAGTATTGTGCACTGCCTGAAGAGGTCAGAAGAAGGTGTCTGATCCCCTGGAACTGCAGTTACAGATATTTGTTAGCCGCCATGTGGGTGCTGGGAGTCAAGCCTAGGTCCTTTGCAATAGTAACCAGTGCTGGGGCTTTTTGTTTGTTTATTTGTGTGTGTGTGTGTGTGTGTGTGTGTGTGTGTGTGTATGTGTATGTGTGTGTGTGTGTCCTTTTTGAGACAGGGTATCCCTGTAGACCCAGCTTGCCTGGAACTCACTAGGAAGAACAGGCTGGCCTTGAACTCACAGAGCTCCGCCTGCCTCTGTCTCCCAGGTGCTGAGATTAAAGAAGTGCACAACCAATGCTTTTAACCACTGAGCCATCTCTCCAACCCCAAATGACACATTTCTCTTCCTTCCTTTTCTTTTTTTCTTTTTAACAGTACTAGGAATTGAATCCTGGAGTACTTTACTACTGAGCCACCCACCACCACCACCACCACCACCACCACCTCTTTTGACTTTTTATTTTGAGACAGAGTCTTGCTATGTTCAATGCTGGGCCTTGAGCTCACTTTGTTACCCAGGCTGGCCTTTAACTTGAGGCCTTCCTGCCTCGGCCTCTTTTTAAAATTTTTTTACTTTATTTTTATTTTATATCTGTGAGTGTGTTGCCTACATGTATGTAAGTACACCCATGTTGTGCAAAGCCCACAGAGGTCAGAAGAAAGTGTTTGACCCCCTGGAACTGGGGTCACAGATGCTTGTTAGCTGCCATTTGGGTGCTGGGAATTGAACCCAGGTCCTCTGGAGGAGCAGCTGGTGCTCTAAACCATGGAGCCCTCTCTCCAAAGCACTATCTCAGCCTCTTTTTTTTTTTTTAATTTTATTTATTTTTGTATGTGTATGAATGTACTGTCTGCATGTAGGTCTGTGCACCCGTGTCGTGCAATGCCACGGAGGTCAGAAGAGGGTCTCAGATTCCCCTGGAACTGGAGTTCTCTTGGAATTGGAGTTACAGACGGTTCTCAGCCGCCATGTGGGTGCTGGGGATTGAACCCAGGTCCTCTGCAAGAGCAGTCGGTGCTCTTAACCACTAGGCTATCTCTCCAGCCCCTATCTCAGCCTCTTTAAGAGTTGGGGAATGACAGGCCTGAGCCACCAGGTCCAGACACATTTTGTTGTTGTTGCTGCTGCTGCTGCTGTTGTTGTTGCTGTAACTTTATGGGTTGTTGTTTTTTTTTTCATCTAATAACTAACAGTGTGCTGAGGGAATAAGAAATTTCACAATTCTGATTTAAAAATCTCTTTTCCCTTCAAAAAAATCTCTTCCCCAACAAAAAAGAACCTGTTCTTTTTTGTTGTTGGTCCGTCCTTTGTGTGTCTTTATGCACACACATCTGTCTGTGAGGTGTGCTGACCTGTGCATGTAGCGGCCGGAAGGTGACTTGGGTGTCTTCTTCAGTTCACCTTATTTTTCTGTGGCAGGCTCTATCACTGAACTTGGTGCCCTGGAATCTAGATCACCTAGCCAAGGATCTCCTGGAGTCTAGGCTGGCTAGCCAGGGATCCCCTGGAGTCTAGGCTAACTAGCCAGGGATCCCCTGGAGTCTAGTCTCCACCTCCCCAGTGTCAGGATCACAGTCAGACACTGTGCTCAGCCTTTCACATCTGCATTGGTACTGGGGATGTGAAGTCACATGCTTGCATGGCAAGCACTTAATGCACTGAGCCATCTCTCTTTTTCTGTTTGGTTTTGGTTGTGGTTTTTTTTTTTTTTTTTTTTTTTTGAGAGATTCATGTAGCCAAGGCTGGCCTAGAATTCCTGACCCTCCTGCCTCCCCAGTGCCAGGAGTACAGACATCTGTTGTGGCCCAGACAAAAGTTGCTATCTTCAATTACTTTTTGTTATGGTCTTTTTTATTTTTTTCAATTGATTTATTTTTATTTTGTGTGTATGAGTATTTTGCCTCCATGCATGTAAATGTACCGATGTCCTGGAATGCCTGTGGATGCCAGAAGAGGGTGTTGGCACCCCTGGAACTGGAGTTACAGACTGTTGTTAGTTACCATGCAGGTATTAGGAACCAAACCCACATTCTCTACAGAAGCAGCCAGTAATGTTAATGGCTAAGCCATCTCTCCAGCCCTGTGTTTTATTTTTCAAGGCAAGGTCTCCCACAGGCTAGCTGCAAAATCAAGGCAATCCTCCTGCCTCAGACTCATGAGTGCTGGGAACAGGTGTGATTCATCATGCCCCACCATTTTGAATTTAATTGCAAGAATGCTGGTAGACTAGGCATGGTTTAATCCAGACACTAGCCTCTGTGTGAGCAGGTGGCCTGGGTCAGGGGAATTCTGTCTCATTCCTTCTGTTAACCCTGTGTTCCATCCCTCCCAGGACGAGTCAAAGCCACCCTACTCCTACGCACAGCTGATTGTACAGGCCATATCCTCAGCCCAGGACAGGCAGCTAACACTAAGTGGCATCTACGCCCACATCACCAAACATTACCCCTACTACAGAACTGCTGACAAAGGCTGGCAGGTGAGGCACGGGGTGCTGGGCTGTGTGGGAATGCTCAGAGCACAAAGTGTTCACAGACATCACACTTCACATAGCAAACAGGAAAGAGATACCTGGGTATTACCCAGGTAGCATTTGGGATGGTACTACGGCAGCATGCCAGGGCCACTGTGGAATCTAAAGTATTCTGTTATTATGGTTGTCTTATTTTTGTGATAGGGATTCATGTAGAGCAGCCTGGCCTCAACAATGTAGCCAGGAATGACTTGAATCTTTTTTTTGGGGGGGGGGGGGCGTATGAGTGTTTTCCTGCATATATTAAGTATACTTCATGCATGCAGTGCCTGAAGAAGCCTGCAGGGGGCATCAGATCCCCTGCAACTAAGGTACAGATGTTTGTGAGCCACCACGTGGGCTGTGGGAACCAAACCTGGGTCCTCTGCAAGAGCAGCCCATGCTCTGAGATTCTCTGAGCCCTCTCCAGCCCCAGTCTTGAACTTCTGACCCTCCTCAAAGTTCTGGATTACAGGAATGCCCCTACCTAGTTTGTGCAGTGCTGGGGGTTAGAACCCAAGGCCTTGGTGCTTGCTGGGCAGGCATTCTACCAACTCAGCCACGTCCAGGGCCCTAACAGTCCTTTTACTAGTCACCCTCCATTTGTGGTTGCGTCTCCTTTGTCTTTGTCTTTTTCTTTTTTCTTCTTTTTTCTTCAGGTGTTTTTGAGACAGGGTCTCATACTATAGCCCAGGTTAGCCTCAAACTCAGGGCAGTCTTCCTTACCTCAACCTCTTGAGTGTTCAACTGACCTTGAACTCATAATCCTCCTGCCTCAGCCTCCCAAGTGCTGGGGTTATAGGCAGGAGCCGGCACACTCAACTTTCAGGATGAGGTTTGTGTTCGTGGACAGGTGTTCAATCTTTTAAATGTGCATGAGTGTTTTTGCCTACATGTAGGTAAGTAGCACCACATGCATGCAGTCCCATAGAGGCCAGAAGAAGGCGTCAGATCCTCTGAATCTGGAGTTGTGATCCATCATGTGGGTGCTGGGAAGTGAACCTCAGTCTTCCACAAGAGCAGCCAGTGCTCTTACCACTGAGCCATCTCTCCAGCCCTCAGGAGTTGCTCTGAGCACTACCAGCCCCGCTTTTTCTTTGTCCCACCGTGTTCCCACACACCCGTCTTTCTGCTTTGATTCTTCCATAAAAAACAGTGGTGGATTTTACAGTGTGGAATTGAATGGGAAAGACTACTTTGTGCCCCTCTCAGGACCATGACGCATCCACCACCGGTTCCTCTTGTAGCTGTTGTGGGATTCAGGTTGTGGGCCGTGGGATCTGCCTCTGACGGGCTGTGACCAACAGACGTCTCTTTCTGTCTGTCTATCTCCTGCAGAACTCTATCCGACATAACCTCTCCCTTAACCGTTACTTTATCAAAGTCCCACGATCTCAGGAGGAGCCTGGGAAGGGCTCTTTTTGGCGAATAGACCCTGCCTCTGAAGCCAAGCTTGTGGAACAGGCATTCCGAAAGCGGAGACAGAGGGGCGTCTCCTGCTTCCGCACACCCTTCGGGCCTCTGTCCTCACGGTAAGCCCCGGCTGCGGTCCACACACTCCCAGGGAAGCCAGGTTCCCTGAGTAATAGAGGTTCAAGGGATGTTGTCCTCAGTGCCTAAGACCAAAGCCTGGGGGACTGCTTTCAAACCAGTAAACCTCTCTTTGCTTTTTGTCTTGGTTTTGGTTTGTTTGTTTTGAGACAAGGTCTCACTTTGCAGTCCAGGCTGGCCTTGAACTCATGGCAGTCTTCCTGCAGGTGCCCCTCACTGGGGGATTCTAGGCAGGTGCTCCACCACTGAGCTACACCTCCAGCCCCTCACTGGGAGATCTTTGAGCCATGCCCCAGTACCTCACTGGGGGATTCTAGGCAAGTGCTCTACCACTGAGCTACACACATTCCCAACCCTGCTTCATGTTTCACTTTAGGTCAGAGTCTTGCTAAGTTGCCCAGACTGGCCTTGAACTCATTCTGTAGCCCAGGCAGGCCTTGAGCTTGAGCTCCCTCTGCCTCTGCCTCCCAAGTAGCTCTTGTGACAGATCTGCGCCATCCTACCTAGCTGAAAGCTTTTTCTTTTTGACACAGGCCAGGCCACTCGTGGAGGCTGCTAGGACCCTTTAGGTCCTGTGTGCTTTGGGATGTGCATTTGCAGGAATCCAGATAACAACACCCCCCACCTCACATTTAATGGAGCTCTGCCCACCCAATGCCCTACTGGGTGACACTGGCAATGCTGGATCTTTGTCATCAAGGAACAGAGTTGGGAGAACCTCAGAGAGATAGAAGAGAAGCTCCAGGAAGTGGGGTGGATGCGGGGCGTGTCTCAGGAATTGGGGGACAGAGATACAGCAGGTGGACCTGGGTTGTAATCATGCGTTGTGACCTCTGCCATCGTGACATGCCCCTTTCTCTTGGCGCGCCCCTTTGTCATTTCAGAAGCGCTCCGGCCTCTCCCACCCACCCTGGGCTGATGTCCCCTCGTTCCAGTGGCCTACAGACCCCAGAGTGCCTGTCTCGGGAGGGTTCCCCCATTCCACATGACCCTGACTTGGGATCAAAGTTAGCCTCTGTTCCAGAGTACCGCTATTCCCAGAGTGCCCCTGGTAAGGCAGTTTCCTCCTCCTTCCGACATGACCAGCCGAGACCCTGCTCCACCCCTGTAACTGTCCTGTCCATGTCTTCCCTGCAGGCTCCCCTGTCAGCACCCAGCCAGTGATCATGGCTGTGCCTCCCAGACCTTCCAACTTAGTGGCTAAGCCCGTCGCCTACATGCCAGCCTCCATAGTGACTTCCCATCAGCCCTCAGGCCACGCCATCCATGTGGTGCAGCAGGCTCCCACCGTCACCATGGTGAGAGTGGTCACCACCTCTGCCAGCTCAGCCAATGGGTACATTCTCACCAGCCAGGGCTCAGCTGGGGGCTCCCACGATGCAGCAGGCACAGCCGTGCTGGACCTGGGCAGTGAGGCAAGAGGTAATGTCACCACAGTCACATTGTCAGCCGGGACCCAGGATGGTTGTCACTTTGGGGCACTGTGGGCTTGGGTCATAGGCTCAGAGCCCAGCTAGTAGGGCAGAGGGAAAGGAAGATGAACCTTTGCTACTGATCCTAGAAACACAGCCGTTCAAGCACAGCTTGTCCCTAGGTCCTTCCTTCTTGCTCTTGACAGAGCCTTCTGTTGCACAAGATTGTTTGCTTGAATTTTGTTTCCTCTCCAGGTGACATTGGGATTGCAATCTTTTTCTTTTCTTTTTTTTTTTTTTTTTGAGACAGAGTTTTCCTGTAGCCCCAGCTGGCCTGGAACTCAGTCTGTAGACCAGGCTGGCCTTGAACTCACAAAGATCCACCTGCCTCTGCCTCCCAACAGTGCTAGGATTAAAGGTGCACGCCACCATGCCCAGCAGAATTGTGATCTTTTTATGTTTTTAATTTATTCATTATTTTAGTTTATTTTTTTGTTGTTGTTTTGTTTTGAGACAGTCTTCCTGTGGCCCCAGCTGGCCTGAAACTCACTGTGTTGAACCAGGTTGGCTTTGAGCTCAGAGAGATCCACTGCCTCTGCCTGCCGAGTGCTGGGATTAAAGGTGTGCACCACCATGCCTAGCCAGCATATTCTTCTATAGCCCCGTAACTTTTTTAACCCATATTTCCTCAGTGGGATTTTCTTGGGAAGCGGTCCCTCCCAGTGGTACCCCCTCCCTGCCTGATGCTGAGATGTAAGGAGGCCTCCTGGGCTATATGCAGTTCTGACTGGCTGCCTGCCCCACAGGTTTGGAAGAGAAGCCCACCATTGCATTTGCCACGATCCCTGCAGCCAGCCGAGTCATCCAGACAGTTGCCAGCCAGATGGCCCCAGGAGTCCCAGGGCACACGGTCGCCATCCTGCAGCCAGCTACAGCAGTGACTATGGGACAGCACCAACTTCCGGTCCGGGCTGTCACTCAAAACGGGAAGCATGCTGTGCCCACAAATAGTTTAACTGGCAATGCTTATGGTGAGGCCCCTGCCCGTGCTTAGCCCAAACCCTGTCCATCAACAGAACCCTCACAAGAGCTTTTCCATCTTGTCCATTCAGCTCAGTTTACAGAGCACTTGCTGTGTGCCAGGTACCATGGCCATGCTAGAAAAAAAAACACTAGCAAGGAGAGCACACGTCCCCTCAGTGAGAAAATCAGCCTCAGGGAGGAAGGGTTTGTTATGCCTCCAAGTCCGAGGGTGCAGTCCGTCATGAAGGGACGGCACGGCGGCAGGAGCTGAGGCAGCTACTCACATGGCGTCCACAGTCAGGAAGCAGAGAGAGACGCATGCTGGTACTCAGCTCACTTTCTCCTTTTTATTCAGTCTAGGACCCCAGCCCATGGGATGGTGCTGCCCACATTCAGGGTGGGTCTTCCCTCCTCAGTTAACCCAGGCCAGAAACTCCTTCGTAAACCTGCACAGAGGTGTGTTTCTATAGTGATTCTGAATCGCACTGATTAGCCATCACAGGGGGTGAGGAAGTAAGAGAAAGAGTCCCCAGAATAATCCTTAGGGTAACAGAAGCAGCAGGTGAGAGACCGTGAGTTAGGGCCTGGCAGTCTGTGGTGTCTCCCCCAAACTTGGCACGGGTAGGGAAGACGACAGCCTACACAAGCGCTGCAGGGAGATGGAGCCTCGGCTCTGCCTTGCTTGTGGGTAGACGGCAGTGACTGACCTCATGGAACCTTCTCTTCTTGCTCCCAGCCCTCACCAGCCCCCTGCAGCTCCTGGCAGCCCAGGCAAGTTCATCCACACCAGTGGTGGTCACTCGGGTTTGTGAAGTGGGACCTGAGGAGCCAGCAGCAGCTGTCTCAGTGGCAGCCAACACCACGCTGACCCCAGCCAGCTCCTCCACCACCTCTGCCTCTTCCAGTGGGGAGCCCGAGATCAAGAGGTCCCGGGTAGAAGAGCCCAGTGGGACAGCCACCACACAGGCCACGGCAATGGCAGCCACCGGCCCACAGGGCCCAGGTACTGGGGAGTGAAGTTACCCACAGGAAGTAGAGTGGAACTCACACCACAGGAACCCAATCGGCCAGCAGGTGCACTCAAGGACCGAGTAGAAAAGCTCCCAGCCGCCTGCAGGGCATGCCACGTGTGTGGCCACTGCACTCAGACAGTTTCCTCTTTATATCCTGTCCTCCCATGGTTTGAAAGAAAACACATAAACACATTCAGACAACTTGATTGTATGAATCTGGGGGTTCTGTGTGTTTATTTCCCCCTCCCTGACAACATCACCTCTCCCCCAGCCCTTGGGACAGAAGGGAGATGGTCTAGCCCAGTGCCTCAGGAACTGATCCCTGACCAGCACCCATGAAGAAGATCTTGCTCCCCAGAATTGGACGGAAGTACACACACAGAAAATCCAGGCCACTTTCCCCGGAACGGAAGAAGACATACTGTTTGTAACTCATTGGTAATAGACCAGACATCAGGAACTTCCCAGCGTCAGGCTGGTGTACAGCAACTCCCCCAAAGTGACACAGGGCGTGGTGTTCACTGAGGTCAGAGACGTTAGGTCTGCTTCAACTTTGGGCCCTAAATATTTTTTTTATGTGTAAACATGGAATTCGGGCTTATCCCCAAACCTGAGACAAACGTAAAATGGTTTCCGTGTCTTTGGGATTCCCATCAGTAGTGAGCTGAACAGCCGTAGGGCTAGGCCCTCACCCAGACCAGCCCCTGCCAGCATGCCACTCTGCCTGGTAACTCCAAGAAGGACCGTTAGCTTCAGCAATGGCTGAACCCAGGGCCTCTTACAGCGTCGAATGCCCAGGGAACATGGGCAGCTTGAGACAGAAGTCGGCCATTGCCTTGTTGAGTGGCCAAGAGCAGTGCGTGGTTCTAGAAGACCTCGAAGGGATGAGCCTCGTATTCCTACAGCTGGAGGCCCGCGGGACAAAGTCTGCTCACACTCCTGTCCAGTTTCCTCAACACCCTCAAAACCTGTCCACACTTTGAAAATTGGAACCCTCTCATCTACCTGAAGGTGGGGGCCCCAAGTCAGTCATCACCAGAAAGGAAACTACCTCTCCAGGCAGCAGTTGGTGGGAAGGCCCGTGCCAGTTTTGAATGCCACATGGCAAGAACCAAAGGACAGGATCAGCCAAGGGACTCAGACTCCCCAGTGACGTCCCTTTTCATGCCCAGGCCAACCACCAGTGGTACTTGGACGTATGCTGAGTCACAGCAGCAAGAGCTGAACCCCAGCCATTGAATGTTCCTCACAGTTTTGGAGTGAGAGGTGGCTCTGTAGAAGCAGTAATGGCGGCTGTGTGTGATGGCAGACTTCCAGGTGGCAGGTCACTTGGTGTTGATCCTCCCTGGGGGTGGACACACAGCCCCAGAAGAGATGGCCTGTCCCGGGGAAATAAAGAGCCACAAGTCCACTCCCTGCCTTTGCTGGAGGAGGACACTCATCTGTGACCTGGAGGCTGTGGCTAAGGACAGCAGATGATCAGATAAGTTGAGTCCACACTTCTCTGTACAGCTGCCATGTCCCCTCATTCACAGCTGCCATCAGAGTCATCGCTGCCTGGCACACAGCAGGGACCAGGGCAGAGTGTCTGGCCAACCTTGGGAGCATCGCTTTTCAGCTCCCCAGCTCCCAGCCAGGTTCTGTAGCTCTGAACTTGAAGATGGAAGTAAGCTTTGTTTTGAAGTCCTGTCTGTTGGCTGGGAAGTTTCAGAGAACTTGGACTGGGGTGACAGTGGCTGTGGTGGCGGTGGTGGGGCTTCCTGGTGGAGCTGTCCCATGGAAAGGGACAGGGAGCTTCATCCTGAATCTCCATCTGTACGTACTATGAACTTGTTCCCTGTGGGGCTGCTATAAGCATAGTGGGCCGGGGGTGGGGGGTGGGGAGGCAGACAGGGTGAGGGTCTGAATTGCTCTTTGGTCCAAGACCATGCCAGAGCCCCAGCCCTGCCGGTAAGGATCAGGGACGGAACGTTAGGGTCACCGTTGCTCCTTCCTTCCTCAGCACATACTCCCGGCTGTGCATGGTCAACACCGTGCATTGTCATGGCAGGCTCCCGGTGACAGCCCCACACAAAACCATGGGTCACCACTTGTCATTGTGTCAGGTCTCCACCGTCTGGCCCTGAGCTGTTTACTCTCCTGGCTTCTGAAACTTGATGATCTGTGTCCTCTGTGAGGGACCCCCTCACTGTAACAGACATCAAAAGATACGGGCTGAGAGAGCAGGAGTATACAGTCCTGGAGTCCTGTATAGCCTTGCCCAGGATCTGCGTCCCTGGGTTAGGGCAGCCTGAGCTGGAGGGGTAGGGGCTGCCCTGAAACTGCTACTCTGGGTCTATGAAAAGTCACTTCTGTGAAGGGGATTTGGTCACTTGCCAGGCAGCCTCTCTGGCTCATGCCAGCATCTGCCCTGACGCCCACAACCAAAGACCCAGAATAGCCAGTGTTTAGAAGAGCATGACACGCCGGGCGCGGTGGCGCACGCCTTTAATCCTAGCACTCGGGAGGCAGAGGCAGGCTGATCTTTGTGAGTTCAAGGCCAGTCTGGTCTACAGAGTGAGTTCCAGGACAGCTGGGACTACAGGGAGACCCTGTCTCAAAAAAAAAAAAAAAAAAAAAATGACACATAGCCACCCTGAACATGAGCTCTGAGCCACCAAGTGGACTTCAGCCAAGCTGTCTGGAAGCCAGAGCCTGGGTCAGTGCCCAGGGTAGCCATGGCCGTACACTGTGTGGACAAGGGATGCTAACCGTGTAAGTTGCTGGGGGTGGGCTAACCCTAGCCCTGAGGCGTGGGGCCTGAGGATCTGCTCCTTTTAGCCCACTCTGGGACTCAGTGCTGCAGCACAGCCCCATGGCCCAGCGAATGGCTCGGTGTGGGCTTGCTCTGGTCTCATCTGGATGGTGGGTGCTCCCTAGCAGAGCAGGCAGGCTCCACACATCCACTCCCCCTGCTTCATGATCAGCACCCACCAGACTCACAGTGCAGCAAACACAGGAAGCCAGAGTTATCGTGATGACTTTAGAAGTGAAGACACCCTGTAAGCTCACTACCTGCACTCTCCCCCCCTCCTCCTCCCCCTCCTCTTCCTCCTCCACTTCTTCCTCCTCCTCTTCCTCCTCCTATTCTTCCTCCTCCTCTTCCTCCTCCTCTTCTTCTCTTCCTCCTTTCTCCTTTTTCCTTCTTTACTGTTCCTCTCTTCCTCCATCTCTCTCTTTTTTCCTCCTCTCCTCTCTTTTCTGTCTCCTCCCCTCTTTCTCCTCTCTCTATCCCCTCTCCTTTCTCCTCCTCCTCTTCCTCTTTCTCTCCCTCTTCTCCCTTTTTCCTGACCTCAACTTTCGGCCTAGCATTCAGGAGACAATATTTGTCTGTCACCAGGTGTTGGCACCTTGACCTTAATACATGGAACCAGCACCTGTGTTGAGATGGAGTGTCTCCTCTTCCCTCTAAAAACCCTCACCATCTGCTCCTGCATCTTTCCTCTGCCCCTTGACAGACCTGCCAGAAGGCTGATTTGAGATCACACATATCAGAACAGCCTTCTAGAGTATTCTAGGAGAGCTGGAAATAGTCACAGCCATGTTTTCCTCTGTAAGGACAAAGGACGGGACAGACCTTCTTTGGGAGAGAAGGGGAGGGGGATGGACTAGTGGAATTAAAGAAGAAACAGCAGCAAATAACTTAGTGAACCGAATGCTCCACTTTGCCTCAAAAACCTCAAATTCGGCTTTGCACTAAGTGACTTCATAGGATCATGAGGACATGGCCCTCTCTGGGGTAGCTCGTGCCCATGCCCTCACCCAGGCCCTCCCTCCCATTTCAACAGCTGGCTACTTGATTTAGAAGAAATAAGAAAGTAGCTGTGTCTATCTGTCTATCTTCTGGGGAAAACCCTTGCATGTGGCGTGGGGGCATCCCATCCCGGTCACCACAGGCATTGGCAGGGGAGCCTCTTACTTTGACTCAGGGTGACAGAGCAGTTGCCCACAGCCTGGCCTCCAATACCTCTGCTCAAAAGCAATATTATAAAGAATAATTCAAGTAGTTCCAAAAAATAGCTGCTACAAACATAGGGGCTTCTCCCTAGAGCAGGGATCCCCAACTTGCACTTTGGCTTTTGGGGGTGAAGGCAGAGAACAGTAACCTGCTGCCCATTTCTGCATCCTGTCCCTGTCCCCTACAGTTCCCTCATATCCTGTAATTTCTTGTGCTGGGGGCATGGATCTTGCATCCACCTTTGTACAGGGCTCTGGTGAAATACATCTGGTCCTTGCATTTTGGGTTTGTTTTCTTGTTTGTTTTGGTTTGGTGTTTTGTTTTGTTTTTCAGTGCTAGGGATTGAACTCAGGGCCTCGTGCGTATTAGGCAAGTACTCTACCGCTGAGCCACACTCCCAGCCCTTTGGACTTTTAAAACTTGAGACAGGGTCTTACAAAGATGCCCAGGCTGGCCTCACACCTTAGTAGCCCAGGGTGGCCTCACACCCTCTTAGTAGCCCAGGCTGGCTTTGACTTTCAGTCCTCTTGTCTCAGTCTCCTGAGTTGCTGGGGTGACAGGTCTGCGCCACCAGGACCCAGGGCTTCTTTCTTTCTTTTGGTACCAAAAGCTGCTACACTGGTAACCCACCACAAAGGTGTGGCCCCCATGTGTAGACACCACCGTTAACTGGTGGGCTGAACTGCATGCAGTGTAGACACCACAGTCGACTGGTGGGCTGAACTGCATGTGGGGCCCCTTCCTCATGGCCCATGGTTTGAACAGTCAGGAGCTTGGGACTGTACAAGGAACCGTCCTGCTCAGAGATGCTGCTTGCTTCCTCTGCCCTCCCTGTCGCTAACCCTGATAGCTACACTGCTCGTCCAGTGGGCTGCTGTGAACAGATCACAGACATTGCCTTTGAAGTAAAAAAAAACACCTGTTTTACTGTTTAAGGAAACTAGTTTTTCACTCAGGTTAAAAAAAAAAAAGTTACTGCATCCTCCTTCTCTTCTGGTCTTGCCTGCTCTGAGCTCCCCTTAGCAGACCCTCAGCTCTGCTGCTGCAGGGCACAGTCCAGAACCACCCCAGGAAGTCAGGTGCAGCAGCTCACAAGTGAGCCAGCCACACGCCCTGTCCAGGGTACCACCTGGGCACAATACAGAGCAGAGGTTCTTGTGGAGGTAGCAAAAGGGTCTGGGGTGGTGGGGAGGGGAGTAGAGGGCCAGAGGGCAGTGAGGCAGGTAGACACAAGCAAAGCTGAGGCCTTTCCTAGCCTCTTCCTGGCCCTAATGGCCCACGGATTTTCTGGGCTGTAGACAGTACCCAAGAGAACAGACGTCTTTCTTTCCAAGCAGAAACCCCACTGAAAGGTTCCATTCCCCCCTTCCTGATCCCGCCGGCCACTCAAGCAACCGAGAAAGTCACAGGAGAAGCCCGGGGCCTATGGTAAGCAGCAGGTGCAGCCCGTACAACACAGGCCACATACGACAGCCCCAGCCCCTGACCCCAGGCCTCAGTGTCCTTCCCCTCACTCTGCAAGATTTAGAGAATTGGAAGAATGCAGCTCCTTACTTTCTGGAGTTTGTGTCTGGAAATCTTCACTGCTGTGACTGGTCCCTTGCAGCCCAGTGCACAGTGGAGGACCCTGGGTCACTCGAGTGGACACAGTAGCCAGCCAGACCCACCTATGAGTTTCCCTGAATCTTAAAGCACTTGTTGCCAGCAAAGCAACCTCGGCACTTCCCCTGACTCCCTAGGAAGCTGTGTTAGCCCCGAGACCCCTAAGTATTTGTTCTCCCTGAACGAAGTTCTCTGCCCTGTCCATATCCAAATGGTGCCCTGGCCTCTGACTCTGGATTAGCTGGTCTAGAATTTTTTTTTTCTTAAATTGGTAAAAATGGGGACTGAACATTTTCAGTTTGGCCCCCCTCTCCCATCTTCCTTCCCAGGAGGCATCTGGATCTCTTTAGCTTGACCCCTGGCCTGGGAGGTGGCGGGAGGGAAGGAGACCCAGGCAATGTTTCGGGTCTTTCCCTGGATTCCACTGCGTCTCAAGGCCAGTGGCTGCGTGTGAGGGAGGGGCTAAAGCCAATACTGAGATTTTTTTCTTTCTTACCTGAACAATAATTCTGTAAAGATAATTTGGGGGGAGGTGGGTGTTTAGGGAGTATGTGAGCGTGTGTGAGTGGGTTGTTTTTTTTTTTTTTACAGTGGCTGTCTAAGGTATTTTCACAGTATGTTTAATATTCAGCGCTTCAAAAAGCAGTGGTGTCCTCCAATACAGTGGGAATTCAAGTTCTAGAAATGGGATGTGCCCCACATTGGTGGGTGAAGGTCCCACCCAGGGGGCAGGGGCAAGGGCTGGTGTCAGAAAAACCAGCAGACCCATGTCCCAAGCAACACCATCTGGGTTTTCATTTCAAATGGGATACAGTATTTTTTTATAACAGAACCATACCTTTTTTTAAAGTTTGACACCTGAATGTGATTTCTAACTGTTATCAGACATTAATGTTTTAAAGCTATAACAAAGTTGAAAATTTCTACTTTTTTTCTTTAACTGTTCTTTTTATCTATTTGATTGTTGTATGTGGATGGGGGAAGTTTTCTCCTTTTAGTGTTTGTTTCTATAACCAGAAATAAAAATTATATATTACAGAAATGACACCCGAGGCTGTGAGTGGTCCCTGTGGATGGGTGACTGCAGTGGGCGGAGAGGCCGGCAGGTGGCTCATCACAGCCTCCCTTGCTCCTGGGAGTCACTTGACCCCTAGGTGCTGCAGAGCTGTGCTTCTTCCCATGGTGCCTTGGTGTTCCCAAGAGCAGAGGAGATTTCTGCAGGTGTCTGTGAACATCAGGAGTCCTCTGAGCTGAGAATGTGCAGACACTTCACCACTGCCAAGTGACGAGCTCGAGCCTCTCTCCACGATCTGTGGCACAGGTGTGCTGCTGGGCCGGAGTGTGTGCAGGTCCCTGAGGCTGCCCTGCCAGACCCAGGTCCTTCTGTCACTCGGCCAAGTGAGAGACTCTCCGAGGGCCACGGCAGCCTGTGGCGGTCAGAGGTCTTCTGTCAGTCCTCATCTTTCCTTTCCACCTCATTTGACATAAGGTCTCTTTTATTTATTTATTTTTATTTTATGTGTATGAGTGTTTTGCCTGCATGGGAAGTGCACCACGTGCATGCAGTGCCCACAAAGGAGACTGTCTGATTCTGTGGAACTGGATACAGATGATCGCTAGTCTTGATAGTCTCCATGTGGGTGCTGAGAACCGAACTCAGGTCCTCTGCAAGAACAGCCAGTGATCTTAACTGCTGAGCCCCTGAGAATGTGTCTTCACCACTGCTTGAGCCAGACTGCTGGTCCAACAGCTTGAGGAGATTCCTGTCTCCCACTCCCATCTGAAGCTATGCTGGGATCACAGACGCTTGCTGCTGTGCCAGCTTTTATGTGGATTCTGAGATCCAAACTCAGCTTGTCAGGCTTTCAAGGCATACACTTTACCCATGTAACCATCTCCCCAGCTCCACTGTTATTTTGAGATAGGGTCAGGGCCCGGGGGAGGGGAACTATATATGTCACCTTACCTCAGAACCCTAGGTTGGCAACAAACTGTATCACTGTCTCTGACAGAATTTATAAATATCTGTGTCTGCCACACAGGTAACTAATTTTTAAAAATTTTTATAATTAATTTTTTTTTGAGACAGGGTCTCCCTATAGCCCCAGCTGAACTGGATCTCACTATGTAGACCAGGCTGGCCTTGAACTTACAGAGATCTGCTGGCCTCTGCCTCCCGAGTGCTGGGATTAAAGTTGTATGCCACCACACCCAGTTTATAAGTAAAATTTTTATTTTATTTTATTTTATTTTTTTTTTTTTTTTTTTTTTTTTTTGATCCAGATACCCTGTAGCCCCAGCTGGAACTCACCAGTTTGGCCCGGACTTAAAAAAAATTTTAGGATGGGCATGGTGGTGCTAGTGTGCTTTAATCCCAGCACTGGGAGACAGAGGCCGAGGTACTTCTGTGAGTTCAAGGCCAGCCTAGTCCTACATAGCAAGCCTCCAGGCCAGCTGGGACTAAAGGGAGACCTTGTCCAAATAAGGACACAAAAAAAAAAAAAAAAAAAAAAAAAAGATTTTTTTTATGTAAAAAAATATTTTATTATTTTTATCTTATGTGTATGAGTGCATTGCCTGCACGTACGTGAGATCATTGCCTGCATGTATGTGGGTGCACCCATGTTGTGCAGTGCTACAGAAGTCAGAAGAGGGTGTCAGATTCCCTTGGAAGTGGAGTTAAGGACAGTTCTTAGCTGCCATGTAGGTGCTGGGAATTGAACCCAGATCCCCTGCAAGACCATTCGTAGTAGTTGAGCCATCTTTCAGGCCCCCATTTTTCTATTTGTGTGTGTGAGAGTTTGCCTGGCATGGATATAAGTGCACCCAGTGCCTTCAGAAGCAGTAAGACGGTATCAGAGCTTTTAGAACTGGAGTTATGGATGGTTGTTAGTCACCATGTGGGTGTTGGGAAACCCAACCTGGGTCATCTGGAAGAGCAGCCAGTGGTTTTAACCCCTGAGCTATCTCTCCAGCCCCCTGAATATTTTTTTAAAAATGCTTTTTATGCCAGGCATGGTGGTGCACGCCTTTAATCTCAGCACTTGCGAAGCTGAGGCAGGTGGTTCTCTGTGAGTTGAAAGCCAGCCTGGTCTACATAGTGAGTTCCAGGATAGCTAGGGCTCCAGGGAGACCCTGTCTCAAAAAGACCCTACCCCCCCCGCCAATAAAAGCTTTTTATTTATTTATTTTTTGTCATTTTGACACAGGGTTTCCCTGTAGACCCACCTGGTCTGGAACTCATTAGACCAGGCTGGCCTAAATGTCAAAGACATCCACCTGCCTCCACCTCCCTAGTGCTGTGATGAAAGGCATGTAGTGGCGGGAGAGAGGGCATGTGCCACTGCTGCATGGAGGGCAGACCACTTTCAGGAGTTGGTTGTCTCCTTCCACCATGTGGGTCCCTGAGTTTGAACTCAGGTCATCAAGCTTGGTGGCAAGCACATTTACCCAACAGCAATCTTGCCCCCCCCCAAAAAATTTTTTTAAACAGTGTTTACTACATTTAACATAAGCATCTTAAAAACAAATTTAAACAAAAACAGAAGAAACTGGCCAGGATTGGTGGTACACATCTGTAATTGCAGCACTTAGAGGAAGGAGGCAGGGAAATCAGCACGTAGCTAGCTTAGGCTACATAGTGAAACCCTGTCTGAAAACCCAAGGCCAGAAAACAGAAAAACACCAAAGCCTGGCAGGGCATGATGATGCATGCCTTTAATCCGAGCACTCAGGATGCAGAGGTGTTAGAATGTGTGGGGTAACGGAAGGGCCATAAGCCCCATTAGGAACCCCAGAAACCCATAAATCCCTGAAGGTGACCAGCTAGCCCTAAATTGGCCACCAGGCCTTGTTCAGTCCTTATCAACGGGTCACTTCCTGGGTGAGAAGAGACTGGAGGTGGTCTGTCCGGTGTCCCCCAATGCCCATGCGATACCGGCAGGAAATCAAAAGGGCTTTCAGTCATCCAACAACACCAGGCCTTGGTATCAGACACATTTCAGCTATAAAACCTTTCACCCACTCCCACCAAGGTGCAGAGACCTTCTTTTCGAGCTTCTCTGTGGGCTTTTCTCTGCATGCTTAATATAGTACACATTTCCTGCCTGTTGCAGGTCTGGCTCTGGTTCTTACTTCTTAACTCTGTAAACTTTCTCCTTTTCCCACTTCAAAGATCTAACAGTTGGTGGCCCGTATGGGAAGGGTTTCGGGAACCCACCACAGGGTCCCTGGCTCTCTCTGGATCTCCTTCAAAGGCAGCTGGGTGGCTTGGGGGCCTTGATGACCCTTGAGTGTCCAGCACCCAAGCTGAGTCCACCTAAGGCCACCTGCCAGGCAGACTTACCTGGCATCAATTTCAGGGTAGGCAATTCACTTTTCAATTGTTTTTTTACAAATCTGGGACTTGACCTATCAGGAGCATGGGCACCCCTCAGCCTAACAGGCCTAACAGCCCTCCATCAAGACAGGGGATCCCTGAAGTCCTAGGGCCTAAGCCTATGTAGGGGAGAAGGCCTCTTGTCTTAGGTCATTTGGGCGCTATGTAAACCCAGGCTGAGCTCCTAGAAGCGGGTAGAACAGCCCGTTGCTCAGAGTCTTTGGCTCTCAACTTCCCCGTCTCCTGCTCTACCCAGGCCACTTCAGTCTCTCCTTCCAGAACTAGCCACATTTCCGAGTAGGGAAACCACTTTCCATTTGCTCCACCTGCACATCTATCACACCACAGGAGACAAGGTAATCCACTAGGCCTGTTTGGGGGTGCCACTGAACAGGCCTGAAAGGGGGGTCTCAGGGACACCCCCTCCACCCACTGTCTTAAGACTCAGAAGCTCAGGGTCCCAGAAAGGCCTCCCTTGGGGCCCTGTTGTTAGATCAGGGAGACTCCAGGAGACATCCAGTTCCTCCTGCTCTGTCAGATCTTCAGTTGCCCCCCATCTGTGCCCCTACCACCCCAAAGTCTGTCCATCCCTACTGAACACCAGCTTCACAATGCTGGTTCCGTCTCTGCCCCTCAGTTGTTCTAAGAAAACTGCTTATATGTTCCCCTTAAGGGAGGTGGTGGGGGAAGGTGGACACCTCACCAGAGTCTCTGTTCTGTTTTCAATCGCTGAAATGGACCATATAGAATAAAATCAGGGATCTTAGAAAAATCCTGTCCATTAAAAAAAGCAATTTGTGGGGGCTGGAGAGATGGCTCAGCAGTTAAGAGCACCGACTGTTCTTTCAGAGTACCTGGATTCAATTCCCAGCACCCATATGGCAGCTAAGAACTATTTAAGTTGGGTGTGGTGGTGCACGCCTTTAATCCTAGCACTCAGGAGGCAGAGGCAGGTGGATCTCTGAGTTCAAGGCCAGCCTGGTCTACAGAGTGAGTTCCAGGACACCTAGGCTATAGAGACCCTGTCTCAAAAAAAAAAAAAAAAAAAAAAAAAAAAAAAAATAAGCAATTTACCAGACTATGCCAAATGCCAAATGTATTACCTTACTTGGCATGATGTCTTTTACATTCTCAATTTAACCTTAATGGCAGATGAAAAAGCTCTCATGTGAAAGGCAGCCAGGGAGTATGCTGATAGGCTACACCAACAGGACCACCAGTCTCCCTCTCCCCCCTCCCCCAGAGAGACAGTGCCTCTAACTGATCCAGGCTGGAATTACCAAGCGCTGGCAAAGGCTCTAAACATCTGCAGTTCACGATTACCAGCTTGGCAGAAGGCATGCACCAAAACACTCTAGAATGAATCTATGCAAATGAGAAGAAATTACCCAAGAGCCGACAGAAAATCCATCACTCTCTTTAAGAAGCAGTAACTAAATACACCAATATAGATCCAGATTCAGCAGAGGGCAATCTCCACGTTTACTTTATAGAACAGTCTGCACAAGCTTCAAAGACTGGTCAGGGAGCTCCAGATACCCTGGGAAGAACTCCTTGTAGTAGCTTTTAAGATGTATAATTCTAGAGACAAGGATACAAAACAAAGTCTCCAGAACTGACCCTCCCATTCCAGCACAGGAGCTGCTGCTGGGGCTGTTTCAGATGCAAAAGCAGGGGCACTGAGCAAGTGCCCCACCCCCAGCCCCTTCTCAGTGCATGTCCGAACCTGGGACAGAGAGGACACTGAACGTGGGAGTGCCACAGGGACCGCAGGGATCCCCCAGGCACCACTTCCCACCCTCACTCACAAAGGGAACTGATGGAATGCAGAGGCCTGGGTTCTGGAGCCCAAGCCATTCCTGGCCCATCTGAACTCAGGGTTACTGGGATGGTGTCCCGTAAAGGATAATCTGGGTAGTGCACAGTGGGGGCTTGTTCTCTATTAGCAGAATGGCATGGGGAGCCAGTTCTTTCCCCATCTGCATTAACTGGGGTCTCTGGAGTCCCTATAAAATGTAGAAAAACTCCCACACTCCCTTGGCATTTGGCATCTTCCTCACGCACTTGTCTGCAGTTATGTCTAAATGTTCCCTGCCTCTACCGGGGAGTAACCTTTTCACCAAGCTAAAAATTTCTATCCCTATCCCCCACCCCAAGAACAATTCTTTTCCTCCTAGCTCTGGACTTGGGTGATGAGTCATCTCCCTCCCAAATCTAAAATACCCCTGCTTCCCACCCATTACTACCCAATGTCCACCCCCAGGTATAGGACTTTACAAACCCATCCGTGGCATGCCACCATTCCCGTATTATTGTATCCTTGAAAAATCCTATGTCATTCAAGAACAATAGCCCCTCTCCCCAAATACTTGAAGGGGCCTTAAGCCCCTCATACCATTACATCCCTTTTCCATGCCTTTTTGCCTTCACATGGGAGGACCCTGGCACACCTGTTTCCCAACAGCTCACTTGCACACTTCTGCACCCTAAGGTTTCTGGGACAGCCCCCACTTTTTTGGTCAGGCCTTACAAAAAGACCAGGCTTCTCTAGACATTGCTCCAGCTTCCTTCACCAGCGTGCAGACAACCTGCTTCTGTGTAGCTCCACTCACCAAGATGGTTGCACCAACCCACGGTGCTCCTAAATGCACTGGGCTCCTGGTGAAAAGACACGAATCTGTGACCAAACCATTACCTACCTAGGCCTCTCAATATCCCCCTAGATGGCGTTCCGTTCCCTCTAATAGAACCAAGGAACTCTTAGCTTCCCTTTACTCACATCCGTGGGGGCATTAGTGGCACTTCTGGGACCTTTTAATTTCCTTCATATCTGGATTCCCAGCTTCTCACTTATTGCTCACCTGTTATGGAAGCAGTGAAGGGAGACCTTGATGAGCCTCTCCTTCCCCCAGCTCATATCAAGGGCCCACAAATCAACTAAAACTCTCTCTAGGGCCACAACTCTAGCAGAGCCACTCTGACCCTTTTTTCTGTTCCTTCACTCAACTCAGGGACAAGCTCTGGAAGTTCTGTGGCAGAAAGTGGGAGACACCTATTCTCTACAGCCCATTTGTCTAAGCACTTAGACATTGACCCGTCCCACGGGTCAGTCAACGGGGTCCTAGAAGAGAAGGAGTGAGGGGAAAAGGACAAGAGATGCGAAGAATGGAGACAAGACAGATTCTGATCAAGTCTCGTTTATTGTATAGAACACAAGTAGAATATAAAGGTTAGGGAATGCGGAAGCATCGCCAAACCAGACACCTCAGTGCTTACATATTGGAAAGAATGTGCAGATACAGATCTTTACTTAAGGTGAACATTTGCAACACCTCCTGTGATAAGTTACACAATGGACTGCAACCTCCTCATGATTATTTCAGTGCTGGGAAGCTGCTAGTGGAAAATTACTTCATGGCTAAACATGTCCGAGAGCCCCACAGGTCCCCCTTTTTTGTTATAATAAAAAAAGGGCAGAAGAGACTGAAGTTGTGCCTGTCTTAGGTTTGAATCCACCCAGACACCCTCCTTAGCCATCATTGGGTAGGTGACCTCCAGCATCCCCCCTGTCTTAGCTTGGTAGGGTAGGCTAGCCTGGGGCTATGATTCCGTTACCCGTCTTTGGCAAAGAAACTTAGCAAGCCGTATCATCATAGTTACGGGTCTCAGCATAAGAAGAGGAAAAATCCTCCATAAGCAATTGTTGGTAATGGACCTGGAGAGGTTTGGCTTGAATAGCCTCGATTTGGGATTGGATAAATGTCATCAATTTATTAAGTAGCATTGGACCCAGAGATATCACGAGGAGGAGCCCAAGTAAAGGACCGAGAATGGTAGGCAAAAGAGTGGTCAGCCAAGGAGAAGTATTAAACCAATTGCTGAACCAGCCTTGTTCTTTTTCCCTTTGTAACTTTCTATGTTGTAAACCTTCTCTTACTTTTTGTAGGGAATCTTTAACCACGCCAGAATGATCAGCACAGAAGCAACACTCTTCTTTTAGGGCAGCACACAAATCTCCCTGCTGTAATAGTAACAGATCTAGGCCTCTACGATTTTGCAGGACAACCTCAGCTAATGAGGATAGTTAGATGAAGGTACCCACCCCTCAGCAGAGGTCTCACATCCCCAGTAAGCACAATAATAATCACTGTGTCCCCCACGTCCCTTCCCCCAGCTGTTAAATGCAGGGCAGGCATAAAAAGCAGTCTTTTTTAACACGTCTATTGCCAAATTTGTATGGCATCCGGGATGGCCACGTGGGGGGGGCCTTGTCCTCAGTAAACTTGCTTGATGCAGGATCCTGGGAGAGCAGGTTCAGCATGTCCACCTCCAGCGAAGGCCACCATGTACCTCGAGGGTGAATTCCACTGATTTGAACTACCACGGATTGAGAGCTGAGCGTGATGACTTGCCAGGTTATATTCCAAGGTTTGTGGATATTGGAGGTCGGGAACTCCCAAGGTGTGTAAATGCTGAAGAGGAGGTTCACGATCAGAAAATACAACATTTTGTACTGCCTGTGAATAAAAAGGGTTAGATTTATCTCAGGAATGAGAGTTATTCCTGGATAATTGGTTAGTTTGTCTTATTAATCTTTCAGGCAGCCATCTGGCTGAATCAGCTTCTTTGGAGTAGATACATACTGATCCTCGTCCCCAGATAAGGACTGGATCAGGTCCATCCCATTTATTAGTAAGATGATCTTTCCACATGACTGAGGCATAATGTTCTTTTGTTGTGGACTTCCAAAATCTTTCTGCAGCTGTGCGTCCATCACGGTCCAAGGTTAAAAAATTTTAAATTAAGAGTGTATGATTAAGAATGTTATGTGGGGACCCTTTGGTAGGGTACCATTCCCCCTTTTTGTTTTATACAGGGGAGTGAGTCATGGGGCTACCACGCACTCAAGATATACCATGCACTCAAGATAGACCGTGCCTGTCTTAGGTGTCTCTACATCTCAGGACTGTCTTACCCATCATCGGAGTCCTGACTCTAAGTGTCAGGGCCCTGTCTTAGGTTGATCAGTCCAGGATGTGGACTTACCCATCTTTGACTACTGGCCATCTAGTTGAGTGAATCATTTTTTAGCATTTTCTTCATTTTTTAAAGCAAAAGGCTAAACTGTAAGAGCAACCCGTGCACTGGCTGCTTCCACAATATAGCTCATTATAGTCCAGCAGAGCATGCGCAGGAGTTAAAACAATGGACTTGTCAGTCCATCGCCCGAGTCCCAGCACAGTCCACAATTTTTCCAATTTCAGTATAATCCAGTCCATAGTTGATTAGTTGTTTCAAAATCAGTGATAGGTACTTAGCTCCTGGGCCTGTCTGGTGCCAAAACCTGCCCAAGAGCCAGCTCCCATAAGAACATCCTGTAGGTAAATACAGAAAAACAGTGCAGGAGGCATGTCCTCTGCCATGCCTCACTCAAGCCATGTCTGAGTTTCCACAAGTTTTTCCCTTATTAGTTTTCAAAGTAAGAAGTTTCATCCAGATTAAATTTAAATTTTCTTGATTTGGCTTAATACAACAAAGATAAAACAATCCAAATAGACTAATTACAATGGCTAGAACTCCAAACATTCCTCCAGCAGTATGAGTTATACTTTGTAACATTCCTTTTGGATCTAATCCTGTAAGTTTATCAGCAAATATTTGTGCAACAGTAGCAGCATCCTCATTAAACATACTTTTAGAAAAAGTATCCTCAATTTCTCTTTAAGTTTTATAATTTTTGCCTTCATTGATGCATTACCATGTGTATTAGTCACTTTTCTGTTGCTGTGATAAAGCACCATGACCAAGGAACTTATAAAAGGAAGAGTTTATTTGAGCTTATGATTGGCGGTTCCAGGGAATTAGAGTCCATTGTGGTGGGAGGCATGGCGGCTGGATCTGGAGCAGCAAACCGAGGGTCACATCTCGCAAAGAGCACAGGAAACAGAGAGGGAGACTGGAGACCACGAGGTTTGTTAAAACTCAGTAAGCCTGCCCCCAACAATGCACTTCCTCTAGCACGGCCACACCCTCCAAGACCTCCAAAAACAGCGCCACCAACTGGAGACAAATGTCTGAACACCTAGAGCCTATGGGGGACACTCATCCAAAGCACCACACCATGTAAATAAACTTGAAACTCCTTCCATTCTATAACACTTTCATTGTATTGCAATTCAGTAATACAGAAAGTAGTTGAGTTCCAATCACATCTAAGATGCAATTGTTCCTGCAATGACAACATCTTTTTCCCTAACCACCCTACTATTTGTTATAACACATTTATTTCAGTTTGTAAACGGGAGTCAATTTCAATTTGATGGGACCACATAGTATATGAATCTTGATGCCACTGTTCTACAAAATGCTTAGTTTGAATAGTAGTATGTAAAGCAATACCAGATACAGCAGCAGTTGTAGTAATTGTGATAAGGCTCAAAATTACAGCCACAACAATTCCTATCATATGCTTAACATGCTTTAAAATCTTAAAAGATTCCAAAATTACAGGATCTAAGGGATCATGAGCCCAAGGCCTACCAAGATTTATAGGCATCCAAATGTGAGTTTTCTGTTGCAAAATCATTAAAGATTCATTATCATAAGCCGGGCATGGTGGTGCACGCCTTTAATCCTAGCACTTGGGAGGCAGAGGCAGACGGATCTTTGTGAGTTCAAGGCCAGCCTGGTCTACAATGTGAGTTCCAGGACAGCTGGGGCTACAGAGAGACCCTGTCTCGAAAAAAACCAAAAATAAATAAATAAACTAACAGAAGTATTAATACAGGAAAATAATCTATACTCAATACAGGAAATATGTTTTTGCTGTACTATCTTTTATAGCAGTCCCATTGGACTTTAACAAATCTTTTATGACTCTAGTCATCTGATTTCTTGATATTTCTGAGCCCATTTTATTTGTTTTCCGGCTCCCATTTTCTATTTTCTTTTTTCTTTATTTTATTTATTTTTCTACTTCTAGTTTCTATTTTTTATATCTTATTTCCCTGCTCCTTTAACACTCTGGGCCCAGAGCTTTTTTACCTGCAGGGTTCCTCAGTTGCTCCCCCATGCCGATGATTTGTAGTGCTGCAGCAAGGTTCCCGCACCTTCCCAGTATGTGGGCCACCAGCGGTACCGTCCAGCGGTACGAATCATCGGAGGCGGACTGGGAATGAATCACTCATCTAATTTATTCTTTGTAGTTTCTTTAATGGCGCCATTCACTTCTTAACTTTTACAATTTTTTTTTAATTTTTTTATTTATTTCTGTATGTGTATCAATGTACTGTCTGCATGCAGGTCTGTGCACCCGTGTCGTGCAACGCCGCGGAGGTCAGAAGAGGGTCTCAGATTCCCCTGGAGCTGGAGTACTCCTGGAACTGGAGTTTCAGACGGCTCTCGGCCGCCATGTGGGTGCTGGGGATCGAACTCGGGTCCTCTGCAAGAGCGGTCGGCGCTCTTAACCGCTAGGCCATCTCTCCAGCCCTTTTTTTTTTTTTTTTAATTTTTTATTTATTTTTTATGTGTATGCATGTACTGTCTGCATGCAGGTCTGTGCACCCGTGT
>VZQC01009314.1:2043171-2086897 GCA_009823505.1 Rhizomys pruinosus
CAGAGGACCCGGGTTCGATCCCCAGCACCCACATGGCGGCTAAGAACCGTCTGTAACTCCAATTCCAGGAGAACTCCAGTTCCAGGGGAATCCGAGACCCTCTTCTGACCTCCGCGGCATTGCACGACACGGGTGCACAGACCTGCATGCAGACAGTACATTCATACACATACAAAAATAAATAAATAATAAAAAAATTAAAAAAAAAAGAGTTTATGTCCCTCCTCTACAGCAGCCACAACTGTGGTGGAATGGGAATCCAATACCTCATTTATCAAGTTCCAGTAAGAAAAGGCAGTTACAGGAATCTTACTAGGCCCAAAGGTTTGATGATAGTCTTAAAAAGCATCTCCCGCTCACTTCCATATTTTAACATCTATAGTCCCTTCTTGAGGAAACCAAGGACAAATCTCTTTAACGAAGTAAAAAAAAAATTAAAGAGATGCTGCATCTTAACCTTTACTCCTCGTGCCTTGAGGGTCTGCTTTAATTGTTCAACATACAACTGATGCTGACTTAATTCCTGCCCCATCTTAACACAGCATTTATCTCAGTTTATGCAGCAGCAGGTTCCCGCGATGCACACTGAATTTCTCTTTCTTTTTTCTTCGGGGCTCTCTCGATGCGTCCCCTTCACGGGGTCCTCCGTGCTTCGAGTCCACGTCGGGCGCCACATGACCCATCCTGCGGGTCAGTCAACGGGGTGCTAGAAGAGAAGGAGTGGGGGGAAAAGGGCAAGAGATGCAAAGAATGGAGACAAGACAGATTCTGATCAAGTCTCGTTTATTGTATAGAACACAAGTAGAATATAAAGGTTAGGGAATGCGGAAGCATCACCAAATCAGACACCTCAGTGCTTACATATTGGAAAGAATGTGCAGATACAGATCTTTATTTAAGGTGAACATTTGCAACACCTCCTTTGATAAGTTACACAATGGACTGCAACCTCCTTGTGATTATTTCAGTGCTGGGAAGCTGCTAGTGGAAAATTACTTGATGGCTAAACACGTCTGAGAGCCCCACAAGACATTATCTCCAAAGGTTGGCCTCCCGGCTTAAAAACCCTAGCTGGTAGCCAGGCGTGGTGGCACATGGCTTTAACCCCAGCACTCAGGAGGCAGAGGTAGGCGGATCTCTGCTGAGTTCAAGGCCAGCCTGGTGTACTAGGGAGTTCCAGGATTGTTGGGGCTACAGAGAGACCCTGTCTGAAAAAGATAAAAATCCTAGCAGCCCACTCCATGTTCTTTCCACATACTCACTTAAGGACTTCTTAGGGCACTAGGCCTTTCTTTCCCTGTCTCCCTCTCCAATACAAAGTCTTCATGCCTTCCTCCTAGATTTTACTTTCTTTTTTAAAAATTTTATTTTTTTATATGTATGAGTATACTGACTGCATATAAGTAGGTGCACCTGTGTCATGCAATGCTGAGGAGGTCAGAAGAGGGTGTCGGATTCCCCTGGAACTGGAGTTAAAGATGGTTCTTAGCTGCCATGTGGGTGCTGGGAATCAAACCCGGGTCCTCTGCAAGAGCAGTCAGTGCTCTTAACCACTGAGCCGTCTCTCCAGCCCCTAGATTTTACTTTCAAACCTGCTCTACCTCTAAACCCGGCTACACTTCTACCCAGCACACTCTCTGCTACAGCACAATTCACCTTCCTAACCTTGCTCTGAGATCTTAGCTATTGCCCGAACCCTTTCTCTCACATCTATGATCACCCTATACCCCAAAGTATAGAATGGTTCATTGGTGGCAAATGTACAGTAGAAACCTAACGAGAATGAAGATCCCACCTGCGGGGAGCCTGTCGGTCATTCCTGGAAAGAAGGTCATGCGTAAACATGGCTGCTCCTGGAGCATGGGCAGGATCCCCCTCCACTAATAACACGATAGCCTTGGCTGGGGGCCCTAAGGATGAGCTAAGTGGTATAATATGGAAAATTACTATAAAGGACTCTGGCCTATGGGAACACAGAGTTTAGGCCTTGGATGGCTGTGGAAGGGAAAAGTGACAGCAGATGGCACCCTCGCCACATTCCGCATAGCTGCTGAGGTAACTGAAGACTTACCCCCCAACTCTGAGATTATCCCTTTAAGCCCATGGAGGGGGTACCCACCCCTCCGGCTTGGTTCACCTCAAGGCCAAATCAGGGACAATCCACCAAAATCCATTCTAAGGGGTCTCTTACAGTTCCTACAGCCTTTCCTACCAGGCCGGGGACAGCCCAAATACCACTTCTCCCTTTCCTTTTCCTCCTCCCAACTCCTGTTACCCCAACTCCACTCAGATTTGGGAAAAGATTCCTGGATATGCCTACTTGGAAGCCAACTATCTTACTGGGGAATAGGCTTGTCTAACATCTCCCTAACTAACGCCTCCTCACCAGGACCCCACCTCAAGAGGCCACCAATACAGACTTTAGGAGAGGCAGAGGAAAACTCTATAGCCACCCCCCCATCCTCCCTCACCCCCCGCACACACACACCATACCATTAGCACACAATGCAAGTGCTCCTAACAGGGCATCCTTCTCTCTCTTGCCAAAGACATTTTTTCCTGCTATCCCTCCAGACCTCATGGGGGAAGAGATAAATATCGAATCAACTTCTTTTTTTTTTTAATTTTATTTATTTTTGCTTGTGTATGAGTGTAGTGTCTGCATGTAAGTCTGTGCACCCGTGTCGTGCAATGCCGCGGAGGTCAGAAGAGGGTCTCGGATTCCCCTGAACTGGAGTTCTCCTGGAATTGGAGTTACAGACGGTTCTTAGCCGCCATGTGGGTGCTGGGGATTGAACCCCGGTCCTCTGCAAGAGCAGTCGGAGCTCTTAACCGCTAGGCTATCTCTCCAGCCCCTCGAATCAACTTCTACTCAAGCATAAAGGAGCCCTATAGATCTCCCCCTCCTGATGGAATGACCATGGGCGGGATCAGCCATTTGGGGAGGAACTGCTAATCGGCCTCCAGCAGGCACAACATAGCCAGCTCACCCAACAGCTTACAGAAGACCTAAAACAAATTCAAAATGGAAAAGATACACTTGAAACATATCTGGACTCCGTGGCTGGTATAGTATTACAAAATGGATGGGGGCTGGACCTCATCACAGCCAGGAAAGGTGGTATAGAATGGCACAGATTCCACTCTGTTGAGGACAGTAAGGGAAAATAGACATGGGAAAGACTAGAATTCTGGACCAAACCCCAATCTTGTGGGTGGCGAAATTTTTGGAATTCCTCCCGGAGGTCATGGCTAATGCCTCTCGGAGGACCTGTTGCCATGTATCCTGGCTCTCATTTTTGGACCCTATATACCCAAACTCTTCTCCAATTTCTTACAGCAGAGAGTAGGGACCCTTAACTTCCTTCACCCTCAGCCGTTCCTGTCTGGGGGGGGGGTACCAGCCACTTCCCCCCTCAGAAATGGTGGAAGAATTTGAAAAAGAGCTGGAGGAAGAATCCTTTGGTCATGAGCCTGAAAAACCTGATGGGCTCAGTATGGACACCCCTAAAAGGACCCTTTCCCTTTCTTCCCCCATTGCCCCAAGTGTCAGCAGGAAGTAGTTAAAGCGCCTAGCACCTAGTCCTGTACTGTCCCTTTCCCTCTCTTTTTATGACCCCAGGATAGAATGTGTGAAAAAGCTAAAGAGCCATAAGCCCCATTAGGAAAGCCAGAAACATGTAAGTCCCTGAAAGTGACAGGCTAGCCCTAAATTGGCCACCTGGTCTTGCTCGAACCTTATCATTGGGTCACTTCCCGGGTGAGGAGACTGAGGAGACTGTGGAGATGGTCTGTCCTGTCTCCCAGTGCCCATGAGATACTGGCAGCCTCTGCCCAGGAAATCGAGAAGGCTTTTATTCATCCAAAAACACCAGGTCTTGGCGTCAGACACATTCCAGCTGGACCCAAAAAAGGTTAAAGCCTTTCACTCACCCCACGAAGGTACAGAGACCTTTTCCAGAGGAGATTCCCTGCATGCTTAATAAAGTAGACATTTCCTGCCTGTTGCAGGTCTGGTTCTGGTTCTTACTTCTTAACTCTGAACCTTCTCCTTTTTCCCCCCTCTCCAAAAATCAAACAAGAGGCAGGTGAATCTCTGCAACCTGGTGTACAGAGTGAATTTCAGGCCAGCTGGGGTTATGGGAGACCCTGTCTCAAAAAGACAAAAAAGAAAACAAACTGGCACTGGAGTGATGGCTAAGTGGTTAAGAGCGCTGACTACTCTTGCAGAGGACCTGGGTTCAATTCCCAGAACCCCTATGGTGGTTAACAACCATCTGTAACCTCCAGCTTCAGGGGATCTGATGCTGTCCTCTGACCTCCACAGGTATTGCACAACATGGGTGCCCTTACACACATGCAGGTAATACACTCATATACATTAAAAACAAACAAGGCTTGGCGTGGTGGCGTATGCCTTTAATCCTAGCACTTGAGAGGCAGAGGCAGGTGGATCTTTGTGAGTTCAAGGCCAGCCTGGTCTATAGAGTTCCAGGACATTTGAGGCTACAGGGAGACCCTATCTCGAAAAAGACCAAACAAACAAAACAACAACAACAAAAGGACTGGCCGGGCATGGTGGCCAACACCTTTAATCCCAGTACATGGAAAGCAGAGGCAGGCTAGGCCTCTCTGTGAATTCAAGGCCAGCCTAGTCTACATAGTGGGTTGCAGGCCAGCTGTTGCTATAGAGAAACCCTGTCTCAAAAAACAACCCCACCCCCCCCACCCATCCCCCCCCCAAGAAGAAGGGCTAGGGGCGTCGCTCATGGTAGTGTATGGTTATCTGGCGGGTTCAAATTGTTAAATCCACTGTACTTCAAATAATAATAATTACTGTTATAGGCAGCCTGAGACTGGCCAGCCATGAGTCCCCCAAACTAGAAAAGGCTCAGGGTCGTTTTAGGACCAGATTCCTTCAGGGATCACAGTCCTAACCCTGCCAGAGCTGTTCCCGAGTCACGTGGTCCTGAGATCTAGTGGCTCGGTTCCAGGATTCCCAGGCTCACGTGAATGGATGGCCGGGGGCGGGACGTACAGCCTGAGAACTTCGGGTTGCCTCCAGGAAGCAGACGACATCCGCCTCTCCCACATGACACAGGCACCGGAAGCCGGCAACTCACTAACCCAATTCTCCCAGGCTAAGCAGTCAGAGCGATGCTCCGGAAGGCACGATCCCGTCATGTGACGCATCACATGCCGCGAACCCGGAAGTCTATGCACAGCCGTGATTCGGAGCCGGGGCTGGAGCCTGCGCACCGGCGGGATGTTGACAGCAGGCGCGGAGAGTCTGCTGCAGCAGGCCAGGTGCTCCGGGACTCGGACGGGGGTCAGGGGAGGTGACAGCGCGGCACGGGTGCAGGAGGAGCTGAGCAGGTGCTGGGACCTAGGACAGGGAGGACCCGCGTCTGCAGCCGCAGGTCACGGCCCAGGGAGGCTGAGCCTGGAGCTGACGCCCGGCGTTTTCCCGGGGCTTGTGGAGGGATGGCCAGGCCAAGGTACCCCTGCCTGCCTGCTTCCCCGCTGGTCTGGACTTCTGCCTGACTAGAAGGGTGTTCCCTTCCTTCCCAGCTAGCAGGTCCAGGATCTGATGGTATTGGTTAAAAGAAGAAAATGTAGCCAGAAGTCCAGGCCTGCTGCAGTTGGTAAACTTAAAAGCCAAAGGAATGAATTTGGGTTCTAACGTTCAGAATGGGCGAGGTCTCTGGCATGCATCTTCAGGAACGAAAACCTGAGAGAGTTAAAAGTCAAGTCTGAATAAGGCAAAACTTCCAAGATAAGGCGAAGCAAGGTGGCTCAGCCAGTAAAGGCGACCTGGTGACGCGTTCAGTCCCTGGGACCCACACGGTAAAAGGAGACACAGGACTTCCACAAGTTGTCCTTTGACCTCCACAAGCCCCCTCCTCCACACACATGCACAGGCATAAATAAATGTAATAAAAACTTTCAGAACCTCCCAACCTAATTCACACAGATCTCTTAGGAAAGTGCTTGATGAAGGTGGTCTGCACACATGGGCTGCCCACTAGTACACAGCCCTGCCTGCCTTCAATAGTGGATGGCAGAGACAGGCTGATCTACATAGTGAGTTCCAGGCATCAGGGGCTACAGGGAGACACAATCTTTAAAAAAATAAATAAATAACAAAAACCACGAAATAGAAAAGCTGTATTGATGAGGTTCCATTGAGCCTGGGGAAGGTCCTCTGTTGGATTTAGTTGCTTCTCTTGGCCTATCTGGGTCATCACTGCGACCCAGTAAGGCAGAACTCTGGAGTCAGCCTGTGTCTTTCTGCGGGTCCCTTCCCTCACCTCGCCTGTTCCTAGGCACCTGAATATGACTCTGCCTGACTTATGGGAAAAACAAAACAGGGCACATCAGGACACCGTTAGCTGCAGCCCCAGAGCAGAGGCTCCTTGTCTTCCTCCTGGTTCCCAGGTCCCTAGCTTGAATAGCTAAGAGGCAGGTCTAAAATGGGGGCAGCATGTAAACTGGAACCCGATAATGTCAGGCACCACAGTAGGGCCTTTGGCCGTGGATGGAAGGTTGGGGCAATCCTTATCCCCAGCAGGCACTCATCTTGTAATTCCTTCATCTTTGGCTTTTACTTTCTGCTGCTGGAGACGGAGCCCAGGGCTTTGTGTATAGTAGCCAAGTGCTTTACCACTGAACTAGCCCTGCCCTCTTCCCTGCCCTTGAGGTAGTAATAGAAACAGAAAAACAGTTTTCCACATTGAGACTTGAGTCAGGGTCTTTTTTTTTTTTTTCTTTTTGAGACAGGGTCTCCCTGTAGCCTCAGCTGGCCTGGAACTCGCTATGTAGACCAGGCTGGCCTTGAGCTCACAAACATCTGCCTGCCTCTGCCTCCTGAGTGCTGGCGCTAAAGGCCTGTGCCACCACACCCAGCTTGAGTCACTGTCTTAACTGTTGCTTATTTTCAAGTTATGCTAGTGATGCATTGAATTATATCAGGCTTACCTCATAATCTTCCATAATGTTTGCCCTTTAATGTATAAGTTTTTTTGTTTTTTTTTGTTTTTTTTTTGAGACAGGGTCTCCCAGAGCTCTGGCTGTCCTGGAGCTCGCTGTGTAGACATGTATAAGTTTCATCTACATTTGTCCAACCTGAGCTTGAGCCCTGGGATGCGTATGGTGGAAGGAGAGAACTGACTCCTACAAGTTGTCTTCTGACCTCCACACGTATACATGCACACACAGAGGCATGTGGGCACACGCATGTGCACACAGACACAAATCAATGTAATAAAAATAGAAAAGTAGCTTGGAGTGCTAGGGATGTAGCTCAGAAGTAGAGTGTTTGCTTAGCTTGTGTGTGTAAGGCTCTGGGCTTAAACCCTATCACTGTAAATAAGAAAGAATGGAAGAGAGCTAGGCATGGTGGGGTATGTCTGCAGTGTCAGCCTTTGGAAGGCTGAGGAAAGAGGACTGACAGTTTGAGGCTAGCCTGGGCTACACAGTTCCAGGCTAGCTGTCACAGACTACATAGCAAGACTCTGGGTGGAAGGGGAGGCAACTTGGAGTAAATGTCCAGGACTTTTGGAAGACTCCCTAAAACAGTGTTTTACTGGGTGTAGTAGCTCACACTTGTAATGCCAGCCCTTGGAGGCAGAGGCAGGAGGATTGCTGTAAGTTGCAGGCCAGCCTAGGCTACCAAGTAAGAGACCCTGTTCCCAAACAAGCAATTAACAACAATAAATTGAAACTATTTTCCTTTTGCTTTTGGAATAACAGACCAAGAATGTGTATATCACCATCAGGGGTACCGGCAGGAAACTGACAGTAATGCTTCTCAGTTCCAGGGGGGAGCCTGTCTGTACTCTGGCTCCTATAATTCACCTGGAGGTGTTGCAGGCCTGGGGGACTGTTCTCTCAGCAGCTCCCAGCTTTCTCTGTGCTAGTTCGGGATAGTCGTCTAGTCAGGGCACACATGTGGCTCAGTGTAGCCCTGTGGTCTCCCTGGACAGCTGCGAACGCCCCTTCCTTCCTTAGGGAGATCCAGGATGGGGAACTCCAAAGGTTCTGCTCCCGGGTCAGTAAGTTGTTGCAGGAGGACCCCGGACCGGCCGCCATAGATGCTCTGCAGAGGCTCTTCCTTATTGTATCTGCCACCAAGTACCCCCGGAAGTGAGTGGCCTGGTCCGCCAGCTGCCAGGGCAGGGCAAGCCTTGTCTGTGGTGGCAGGTTGGTGGCAGTGCTTCAGTGCCCCTTCCATCACCCAGCCACATCCAAGCAGCTTCCCTGGGGTGCCAGCACCCTTCCCTTGGGCCTGACATGTCACCCATGGGGTCTCACCCTGCAGGCTGGAGAAGATGTGTGTATACCTGTTGCAGACCACCCTCTGCTTGCCCACAAGCCCTGAGCAGCTTCAGGTCCTCTGCACTGCCATCCTGAGAGAAATGTCACCCTTGGACAACCTGGCCCTGTCCTGTGACCATGCCCAGAACACCCGGCAGCTTAGCTTTGTGGCCTCTGTGCTCCTGGCCCAGGTAATTGCCAACACCAGGGAGGCTGTCTGCTTCAGGCCTGTGTCCCTGAACGTGCCCGTGCTCTCTGGGGACCCACTGAACTCAGTGCCTATTCCTTTCAGTTGTTTTTATTTTTCATGTGTGTCTAAATGCACCATGTGCATGCATTGCCAACATAGACCAGAAGAAGGCATTGGATTTCCTGGAACTGGTGTTATAGATAGTTGTAAGCTGCTGGATAGGTGTTGGGCACCAAACTTGGGTCCTTTTCAAGAGCTCCCCGAGCTTGCAAGAAACACACTGTACTAACTGAAGCATCTCCACAGCTCTCTGTTTTGCTTTGAAGGGAGACAGAGGAGAAGAAATCAGACGCGTGAGCCAGCGCATCTTTACAGTGCTTGAGAACCGGCAGCCTGAGGGGTCCGGCGTCAGGCACCTCCTCCCTGTCCTGTCCAAGGTTATTGGCCTGGCCCCAGGCCCTCTCCTGGAAGGTATGGGACACCTCTTCTCCAAAGCCCCTCCTGGTTCCCTTCCAACAGCAGCCCACATGCTGGGAGCAGTACGAGGGAGGTCGGGTTGCCTGGTGAGCCCCATGCTCCTTCTCCACGTTGAGCCCGTTGTGCAGTGTTCTGCTGAGCCCCATTTTCTCCTGGGAAAACTCAGCATCCCCTGGGGCCTGGGAACCTGTAGGATTTAACTTTCCTTTACCTTACCCCACTCTTTCTGCCCTCCTTGCAGACCAGACCAACCTGCTCAGCAAGAGACTGGTGGACTGGCTGCGCTATGCCAGCGTCCAGCAAGGGCTTTCATACTCCGGGGGCTTCTTCTCCACACCCAGGACCCGGCAAGTGAGTCCAAGTTCCTTCGGGTCCTTAGGGAGCTCAAATCACAAAACCTGTCACAGGCTGGGACAGAGCTCATTTGGTGAGCATTTGCCTAGCATACATGAAGCCCTGGGTTTGAGCCCCAGCACTGGATAAGCTGGATGTGGTGGCGCATGCCTGTAATCCCATCAGTCAGGAGTTAGAGGCAGGAGGATCAAAAATTCAAAGTCATTCTGTGTAGCAAGTTTGTGGGCAGCCTGGGCTATATGATATCTTGTGTCAAAACCAATACAAGGTTTGTGAAGTGGTTAGGAGCATTCTACTGGACCCGAGTTCAATTCCCAGCAGCCACATCAGATGGCTCACAACCACCTGTAACTCCAGCTCTAAGGATCCAGTGTTCTCTTTGGCTCTGCAGGCACCTGCACTACACACACACACACACACACACACACACACACACACTCTTAAATAAAAATAGTAATAATGGTGCTTGAGAGATGGCTCAGTGGTTAGGAACACTGGAGAACAGGTTTGGTCTCCAGCACCCACATGGCAGCTAACCTCCTGTAACTCCAGTTCCAGGGATCTGAGGTCTGTCCTGGCCGCCTGTGGGCATTATGGGCATGTGATGCACTTACATGCAGACAAAACATTCATACACACAAAATAAAAATCAGTAAATTGAAAAAATAGTAAACAAATGAAAGAAAAAAGAAAACACTCAAAATAGCCCTGTGTGTCCTGGGGAGTTCTCTCATGCACACACCCTGCATGCACACAGCCAGTCTCACCCCGTGGAGTCCCCACAGATGCTGTGCGTCCTGCCCTCTGATTCTAATGGTGTCTTGGTCTCTCCACCTGAGGTAGGCAGTGCACTTTGGGTCTCACGAGCCACAGCTTCTGAGCTTGTGTGGCCAGAGCCTTGGGCCTGCAGGGTTCACAACATACACGCTTGACCTGGGGTTGCCGCTCTGTATCTCCAGGTCTTGGGGTAGGACTTCCTGTGTCTGGGATTATAGACATTTCTTCCAGAACAGCGTGGGAACGGGGGCAGGTAGCGCTGGCCCCTAAGCCATGCTGAGGCTCCTAGCTGCCTCTGTTCTCCTCTCCTCCCCATTTCCTGTAACTTGCCAGCCCACCAGCCTTATCCGCAGCCCTGCAGCCCCCTGCCTCTCCTCCCGCAGCCAGGCCCCATCATTGAGGTGGACGGAGCAGTGGCTTCAGCCTTCTTCACGGTGCTCTCCACGGGCCAGCACTTCACAGAGGACCAGTGGCTGAACATGCAGGCGTTCTCCATGTTGCGAACATGGCTGCTGCACAGCGGCCCTGAGGACCCAGACGTTCCGGATGCAGGTGTGCCCAAGGTGGGAGAGAGGCCAGTGGACGGTAGAGGACGGGTGCAGGTCGCATCGTTGGCCTGCTCAGGACTCAGCCAGGTGTGGGAATCGTGAGGCAGGAGGATGGCAGGTTTGGAGACCAGCCTCAGCTATGGAGCGTGACCCTATTTCCATAACCCAAAACTAAACAGTAAAGCAGACTAGCACCCCAGATGGGCGTGCGCATCCAGCACAAGGTGGCAGTGGCCAGGCCTCGCCCTCCAGGAGTGTGTCCTCTGCCCAGCCTGCCTGTCCACACTGGATAGCAAGGGTGTCCCTCTTTCTTGCAGATGACAGGTCAGAGCTAGAAGGCTCCACCCTGTCTGTGCTTTCTGCCACCTCCACGGCCAGCCGCCTGCTGCCCCCTCGGGAGCGCCTGAGGGAGGTAGCCTTCGAGTACTGTCAACGCCTCCTGGAGCAGAGCAGCCGGCGTGAGTCCCCGGGCATGTTTTCTCACATGGCGACATCCGGTGCTGCCCTTGAGCTTCCAGAACACAGCTGCCTTGTCAGGAGCTGTTGAGAGCCCAGCCATCTTTCTTCTTTCCTTAGGCGCCTTGAGGAAGGGGGACTCTGACCTACAGAAAGCTGTAAGTGGCCGGCAGGGTGGCCTGGCAGGGTGCTGCCTGGACCCTTTGACAAAGCTTCATGTTCCCTCAGTGTGTGGTGGAGGCTGTGCTGGTACTGGACGTACTGTGCCGACAGGACCCCTCCTTCCTGTATCGTACCCTCTCCTGCCTCAAGGCCCTGTACAGAAGGCTGAGTGAGGAGCCTGGCAGTGAGCGGGCACTAGTGCCCCTTGCCCAGTTCTTTCTGAACCATGGTGAGTCTGGATGTATAAGAGGCAGGGCCACAGTGAGGAGCAGTTCACTGCTGCTAAGCAGAGTGGTTTCTTGTGGATTCTCAGAGGCTGTCACTTTTACATTTTTGTTCTGTTTGTTTATTGGTAGTGCAGGAGAAGGAACCCAGGTCCTTCACATACTACAGAAGTGCTCTGCCTCTAGGGGCATGCTAGAGCCCCCAGCCCCTCCTAGAGGGCTTGTAGACAGGTGCTCTACCACCGAGCCACACCTCAGCCCCTCACTGGGGGATTCTAGGCAGGTGTTCTACCACGGAGCCACACCTCAGCCCCTCACTGGGGGATTCTAGACACTCTACTATGGAGCCACACCTCAGCCCCTTACTAGGGGATTCTAGACAGGTACTTGACCACTGAACCACGCCCTAAACCCCTCACTGGGGGATTCTACACAAGTCCTCTGCTTGCCTCTTTGTATTTTGAGATGAGCTCTGAGTATGTAGCCAGGCTGGCCTTGAACTCTGTCTTCCTGCTTTAGCCTCCTGAGTAAGAGGTTAAAGTCCTGCACCAGTATAACTTGTGTCAAGCTCAGCACTCTCCCTGCTGTGTCGTCAGCCCATGAAAGTCACAGCAGAGGGACTAGACTCCCTGGCTCTGTTCCCTGTGGTTTGTGCTTGGTGGCCTCAGAGGTCGGCTTGGTCAGGCCAAACTAAGTTTTTCTACGTGGGCATCTCCTGGAGGCTTTTTGTGTCCTCCAGGCATATGCAGCCCTGAGGGCTGGGGAGGCTGCCAGGCCCTGACCTGCAGCAGAGAAGCCTTACCGTGGGTCACAGCATGCTTCTGCAGTGGAGCCTAATACCCTGGTGGTGCCTGGTGTCTTTCAGGGGAGGCGGCCACCATGGACTCTGAAGCTGTCTATCAGCACCTGCTCGGCAGGCTCCCTTCTGAGCACTTCCATAGCCCCATGGTGGCATTCGAGGTCATCCACTTCTGCTCTCACAACCTGGTGCTGTTTGACTCCCACCTCCTGGGGCTTCTCAAGATGAGCTTTCCTAATCTATTCAAGGCATGTTTGGGGTAGGGTGGTATTCACCCCTACTTGAGGGTCTAGCCCTTCCCTCTTTTCAGTTCATCTCAGTTTGGGTTATAGGGTCAGGTATGAGCGTTTGAACATAGCTGTGCATCATAACATACAGACAGCCACACTGCAGCCAGGCGTGGGTGCTCACAGCTGTAATCCCAGAGTTTGTGAGGCTGAGGCAGGAGGATCAGGAGTTCAAGGCTAGCCTCAGCTACATAGCAAGTTCCAGGGAAGCCTGGGCTATAGAGCACCTCTTTTCACAAACAGCCATATGTACGTAGGTGAGCGGGGGCAAGCCTGACTTTGTGAGCTACCTGCTTCAGGCTTGAGGTCCTTCTGCTCTGGGAAGCTAGGCTCTCTGGATGCTGGGATGACAAGTGTGTACTGCCATGCCCGGCCTGGCCATGCCAGTACTCTGCCTGGTACGGTCAGTCCTTTGGCACCAGCCTGTGATATATCTGGGGGCAGAGTACATGTGCACGTGTGTCTTGCCTGCTTGTGTGAGTGGACCACATGCATGCAATTCCTGCAGAGGCCAGAAGAGGACATCAAATACCCTTGAATTGGAATACAATTGTTAGCTGCCCTGTGGGTGCTGGGAATCAAACCTGGGTCCTCTGCAAGAGCAGCCTGTGCTTTTAACAATGGTGAGCCAGCTCTGCAGCCCACAGCTGGGTTTTAAATATAGGTTCTAGGGCATAGAGTTCAGGTTCTCATATTTGCACAGCAAGCACTTTACCGGCTGAGCCATCCCCTCAGCCCAACTCGGTCCATTTTCTAAAGAGAAAAAAAGATAACTCAGAAATGCCCAGTTTCATTGCTGTACAGAAGTAGCTGCAGAAGCAAAAGAGAACAGCTGAAGACAGGCAGCAGATGGCTCAGGAGGTGAAGGTGCTTGCCGCCACCCAGCCTGATGGTCAGCTGAAGACAGGCAGCAGATGGCTCAGTAGGTGAAGGTGCTTGCCGCCGCCGAGCCTGATGGTCAGCTGAAGACAGGCAGCAGATGGCTCAGTAGGCGAAGGCGCTTGCCACCACCGAGCCTGATGGTCAGCTGAAGACAGGCAGCAGATGGCTCAGTAGGTGAAGGTGCTTGCCGCCGCCCAGCCTGATGGTCAGCTGAAGACAGGCAGCAGATGGCTCAGTAGGTGAAGGTGCTTGCTGCTGCCCAGCCTGATGGTCAGCTGAAGACAGGCAGCAGATGGCTCAGTAGGTGAAGGTGCTTGCCGCCGCCAAGCCTGATGGTCTGAGTTCGATCCCTAAGACTCACAAGGGGGCAAGAGAGAACTGATTCCTGAAAGTTGTCTTCTTTTTATGTTTTATTTTTATGATATAGGATCTCATTATTTAGTTCTGACTGGCCTAGAACTTGCTACATAGATCAGTCTGGCCTTGAACTCACAGAGATCTGCCTGCCTCTGCCTCCGAAGTGCTAGGATTAAAGACATGGACCACCATGCCCTGCTCAAGTTGTCTTCTACTCACTGACACAGACATACTGGCACATGCACCTATATATACAATAAGAGTAATTAAAATTTTTTTAAATAGCCACAGTCAGACAGTTGAAGTGTGTATGCACACCTTGTCACAGGTAGTGTGGGAAGGAGGTGGATGGGTCCAGCAGGCTCAGGTGCCTGTCTGGAACAAACACCTTCATGACATCGGTGGGCAGTGGGAGGCCATGGTGACCCGGCCCCGCCAGCTTGTCTGAACCACCCTGTATCCCACAGTTCCTAGCCTGGAACAGTCCTCCCCTCACGGCCGAGTTCGTGGCACTCCTCCCGGCTCTGGTGGATGCTGGCACAGCCGTGGAGATGCTGCACACACTGCTGGACTTGCCCTGCCTGACCGCTGCGCTGGACCTGCAGCTCAGGTGGGCCAGTCAGCGCCGTCCCCCCTCTGCAACCATATCCTGGCTCTGGTCTCTTGGCCACTCCCAACCCTGTGGACTGGGGCCCAGCAGGGCTCCGTTTTTCCAGACTGCATCTCTGGGCCCTTCGCCACCCACCCGGGGCTCCCAGGTGCATTCATGTTGACCAGGGGTCCTGTCTTCCCGGCCCTAGTCCTTACGCAGCCCCACCAGGGGCTGTCATGTTACAATGGGTGTCCTTGACACCAGAGGACAAATCGAAGTGTGTTTGTCTCTGTCAAAAGCTGCGTCCCAGCCTGGCCTCTGTCTTTTCAGGTCCTCACCGACGCCTTCTCAAAGGGCACTTTGGGACCACTCCCTCAAGATCCCCAGCTGCCTAGAAGCCTTCAGAGACCCGAAATTCCAAGGTCTTTTCCAGCACCTGCTTCGCACCAAGGCCAGCGGCTCCACAGAAGGGTGAGAGGACCACCAGGGCCCAGGGACCTGCAGTGGTCTGTGTGGAGCTCCGCACGGGGACAGGGCGGTCTGTGTGGAGCTCCGCACGGGGACAGGGCGGTGTGTGTGGAGCTCCGCACAGGGATGGGGCTGTGGCCTCCCTCCCTGGAGAGGCAGGCATGGTCCTCACTGCAGCAGACTGGCCCCGGGAGAAGAGGGTTCCCAGGGTTCCACTCCCTGACCCAGCCCTCAGGAAGCGCAGTGAGCACTCCCCTTTACAGATGCAGACACTAAACTTGAGGTCTAGGGTAGCCTGAGGAGTGGGAGGACCAGGAGTGGCCGGCAGGCCCTTTGCTGTGCTGTGTCTCCTTGCCCCCCTTCGCCCCATGGAGCACAGGGTCCCAAGAGGCAAGGAGCAGTGGCCTGTGGGCTGGCCGCCATGGCATCTACCCCCCCCTCCTGGTGGCTGTGGGGTCACTGAGGTGGGCGCAATGGCGGCACTCAGCAGCCCCACTGTGTCCGTAGGCTGATGCCCCTCCACCAGCTGCTGCAGCCCATGGCCAGCTGTGCCCGAGTGGCCCAGTGCGCCGAGGCAGTGCCCACCCTGCTCCAGGCATTCTTTTCAGCCGTGACTCAGGTGAGCCCACTTCCCGGGTCCCCAACTCCTGTGGCCCTCACACAGCCTGAGGAAAACTCCCAGAGTACGGTGGCATTGATCTTGCCTTCTACCCCTCATGGCTTCTCTGGGATCTGAGACAGGGAAAGGGCTGTTCCCGTCTCAGCCCTCAGACAAGGCAGTCATGTGACCCCTGAGGCTGGCTGCAGCAGCTGGCTGGGCAGCACACCCTCAGGACCACAGGGCTCCTGCAGCCTGGCTCCTGGTCAGGTAGTAGAAGATGGTCGCCGTCCCTGTGTGGCGGACTGAGCTCACCTCTCTCTCGCTCTGGACCCCAGTTCGCGGACGGGACCCTGATCAACCAGCTGGCATTGCTGCTTCTGGAGAGAAGCGACTCCCTCTACCAGGTCCCCCAGTATGAGGCCCAAGTGCACAGGTGAGCCTGTGGCCCTGGGCAGGTGTCCGTATGTGCACACACCTGGCTCCAGGGTCCCCATTGCACTCACAGACTGGGCCCAGCACTGTCCCCTCTCCAGCCTACCCTCCAGTCTGCAGTCATGCCAGCTCCGTGCCCAACCTGCATCTCAGCCCCATCTACAGGCTTAGGCCTCTTCCTGTCAGAGTTGGTTCAAGGCTGTTATGGAGGCTCCTCTTCCCTGAGGGTCAGAGTTTCCTTGGTGGGGTTATTCATTCGTATACTCATTCATACCCATATATTCTCTTTCTCTCTTTCTCTCTCTCTTATTCGTATACTCATTCATATCCATATATTCTCTCCCTCCCTTCTCTCTCTCCCTCCCTCCCTCCCTTCTCTCCCTCCCTCCCTCCCTTCTCTCCCTCCCTCCCTCCCTTCTCTCCCTCCCTCCCTCCCTTCTCTCCCTCCCTCCCTCCCTTCTCTCCCTCCCTCCCTCCCTTCTCTCCCTCCCTCCCTCCCTNTTGATCTTGGCCTTCTAACCCCCAGGCTTCTCTGGATCTGTACAGCCGGAAAGGTGCTTGTTCCAGTATCATGCCTCAACAATGGGCAGTAACGTGGGACCCCTAGTAGGCTGGCCTTGCCAAAGCGGCTGGGCACCAGCCCCAACACACTCCTCAGGGACACACAGATGCCCACCTCCAGCTGGCTCTCGCGTCATAGTTCGGGGTGTCTAGAAGATGGTCGCCGTCCCTGTGTGGCGGACTGAGCTCACCTCTCTCTCGCTCTGGACCCCAGTTCGCGGACGGGACCCTGATCAACCAGCTGGCATTGCTGCTTCTGGAGAGAAGCGACTCCCTCTACCAGGTCCCCCAGTATGAGGCCCAAGTGCACAGGTGAGCCTGTGGCCCTGGGCAGGTGTCCGTATGTGCACACACCTGGCTCCAGGGTCCTCAATTGAAAGAATCAGACCTGGGCACAGACACGGTCCCTCGAAGGCCTAAACGCCCTAGTCGGCTAGTCAGCCACAAGTTCGTCCAGTGACCAACCGTGCAAATCAAGAACACAGAGAACAGGGCGGTAGGACGCTTCTGAAGGAGGTGGGGTCAAGGCATGTTGTGGGAGGGATCGGGGAGTCCGAGGAACTTGAGGGGCAAGATGTGTGAATTGGTGCGGTGGTATGGCAAGCGATAATGGCAGTGCACGACCATAGATTGAGGCAGGGAGCGAGGGCTCGAGGCTGCGGAGGCGGATTTGCTTGGGGGTCCGTTAGGGGCTCTCGAAGCAGGCAAGACGAGAACTCGATAGGAGGCGCAAATGAAAGTCCGCGGAGATGGCCCATCACAGCAGAATTCTTGTGAGCCGCAACAATACCTGCTCTCCACGCAATCCCTCAATGCGAGCCATGATCAGCCCGACACTTCGCTTCAAAGCCAGGCAACTCAAGGTATGAAGTCATCACGGCCCGCCCTACCTGTATCTGCCCTCAACGCCGACGTCCCTACAACGTGGATGCGAAAATGGACCACTCAAGGAGAGCCCCTTCGTACATAACTTTTCTTCGAAACTCCCTATCCCGTAGACATCATGCCCGTCCTAGTTACATCCCTAAAGAAGAATTAGAACCTTCTCTCCTCCCCCTTCTTCTCCATCACTCCCTTTCTCTCCCTCCCTCCCTCCCTTCTCTCCCTCCTTCCCTCCCTTCTCTCCCTCCTTCCCTCTCTCTCCCTCCCCTTCAGTTAAACCTAGGGCCTCCTGAATGTTACACAGCTGCTCCACTGCTGAGCCACGCCCCCACCCCTTGCTGGAAGATTCTAGGCAGCTGCTGTACCACCGAGCTATGTTCCCAGTGCTCTTTGGGAGTTGTGGCTTTGAGGCAGGGTCTCCCCCAGTCTGGTCTTGGCAGTCACAGCAGTCCTCCCGCCTCACTTCCGAGCGCTAGCGTCACCGGTGCGCAGCGCCACACCCAGCCCCAGCCCCGCTTTGCTTTTCTTCCTTTTGATTATTTTAATTATTTTAATTATTTCTTCTTGTTTTATTTTGAGACAAGGTCTCTCTGTAGCTCTGGCTGGCCTCAAACTCACAGAGACCCACCTCCCTCTGCCTCCTGAGTGTGCCACCATGCCCTTTTTATTTTAAATGTATATTTTATTTGTACCGGGGGCGTGTGAGTGTGCGTACATCTGCGTGTACAGAGGCCAGAGGAGGAGGCTGAGTGTCCTGCTCTGTCATGCTCTGCCTACTCTGTTGAGACAGGGTCTTAGGTCTCCTGGTGAGCGTGGGGCGAGGCTGGCAGCCAGCACGTCCCAGCGACCCTCCTGTCTCCACTCTGAGAGCGCTAGGGTTACAGGCATGTGCAGCCAGGCCCAGCTTTTACGTGGACTCTAGGGATTTCAACTCGGGTGTTTGTGCTTGGGTAGCAAGTGTTCTCACCCAGTGAGCCCTGCTTCTTGCTCTTCTAAGTTCCCAAGACGGGCTCTATAGCCCAGCTAGATCTTAAACTTGAGATCTCCTGCCTCAGTATCCCAATTAGCTAGGATTCTGTGTGTACGCCAGCAGCTTGTTCTTCACACAGAGACCAAGGACAGTAGGCACATTCTTGTCCTGGCGGCGAAAGGCCCGGGCAGTCCCGGAAATCCCTGACTTCAGCCGGTTGTTTCTGGCTCAGGGACTCAATCTGATGGCCTGGGTTGGGTATACATAGTGCACACGCAGCTCCACAAGCTCTTGTATTCCTGGCAGGGTGCTGAGCTCCCAGGTCCTGGCACTGTGTCAGCTGAAGCCCTCGCTGGTGGTGGAGCTAGGCCGAGAGTTGCTGGAGTTTGTGGGGAGGGTGAGCAGCATCCGCAGTCGAGCCAGCATGTTCACCTGCGTGGTAAGCACACACCCGCCCTTCTGCCATCCCAGCAGGAGGCCCAGCTTGTGCTGAGTCTGTGTTCCTGGCTTAGGTGTGGGCCATGGGGGAGTACCTCTCAGTGACCTGTGACAGGCGGTGCACCGTGGAGCAGATCAACAAATTCTTCGAAGCGCTGGAGGCCCTACTGTTTGAGGTCACCCAGTCCCGCCCCTCAGCCGACCTGCCCTGCTGTCCCCCGCAGGTTGTCACCACGCTCATGACCACACTGACCAAGCTGGCATCCCGGAGCCAAGACCTGATCCCCAGGTACCCAGTGAGGGACCACAAGGTGGGGGCCCCACCAATGTTAAGCCTGGCTAACTGGGGCTGGAGAGCTGGCTCAGTGGTTAAGAGCACTGGCTGCTCTTGCAGAGGACCTGAGTTCAGTTCCCAACATCCACATGGCAGCTCAGAACCTCAGTAACTCTGGTTGTAGGGGATCTGATGCCCTCTTCTGGCCTCCCACCGACACTGCACAATAGAGACGCATTTATATGTGTGTAGGCCAAACACTCATACACATAAAATACAAAATTTAAAACAAAATTTAAAAAGAAAAACTCCCGAGCTAACTGGGTGCTTCTGGGAACTGACTAGCTGAGTCCCCCTCATCCCCAGGGTCTCCCTGTTCCTGTCAAAGATTCAGGCCGTGGCCCAAAGCCCAGACAGCAGCTCCATGCACAGCGAGGAGGATGCAGATGCCATCCGCACCAGAGCCACAGAGCTGCTGACACTGCTGAAGATGCCCAGTGTAGCCCAGTTCGTGTTCACGCCCACTGCTGGTGTGTGCCAGCCCCGATACCACAGAGACACCAACACGGCCCTGCCTCTGGCTCTGCGCGTGGTCAGCCGGCTGGTGGAGAGGGAGGCCAGCCTCCTCCCAGGGTGAAGCAGCAGCCACCATGTGGGCACCCACTGTGGATTGAGAGCCTGGGCGGTCAGCCTGGTGTTAGGGCCAAGCTGTTGGCTTAGGTGACCAGAGAGGAGTGGGGCGGAGAGGAAGCTCCCGGAGGAGGGCGAGCCTGGTGGGCGTGGCCAGGTCCAGGCACTAGCCGGTGCCTTTCTGTTCTGCCCTTATCCTGGTGGCTGGGCCATGCCCAGCCTTGAGCAGCTGATAGTGACCAAGGACATTCCCCAGGCCCAGCAAAGCTGTGGTTTCTTTCCTGCTGTTCTTAGTTTCTGGACAGTTGAGCTGTATAGTAAAAATAAACTTTTAAAATTGTTTATTTCTTTTTGCTCTTTTTTTGAGACAGGGTCTCCTTGTAGCCTCATCTGGCCTGGAACTCACCAAACTGGCTTCGAGCTCACAGAGATCCACCTGCCTCTGCCTCTTTAGTGCTGGGATTAAAGGCTTGTGCCAGGGGCCTGGAGAGATGGGTCAGTGGTTAAGAGCACTGGCTGCTCTCACAGAGGACCCAGGTTCAGTTCCCAGCACCCACATGGCAGCTAACAACCATCTGTAACTCCAGTTGGAGGGGATCCAATGCCTGTTCTTCCACAGGCATTGCACAACACAGGTTCATTTAACATCCATGCAGGCAAAATACTCATTAACACATTAAAACACACATTAAAAATTTGAAGGTTTGTGCCACCATGCCCAGCCTATTAATGTTTAGTATTTGTGTGTGTGTGTGTGTGTGTGTGCGTGTGCACCATGGTGCACATGTGGGAGTCAGTTCTACCATGTGGGCTCTGAGGATCAAACTCAGGTTGTCAGGCTGGGCCTACAGTGCTTTTACCCACAGAGCCATCTCACCAGCCCCCAAGTAAACCTTTAAAGGACTATGCACACAACCCAGATTTCTCTGCCTTCCTGGGCCTGGGAGATAACCAGGAGCCTAGCCAGGGCCGGAAGCCTGGCTGCCTGTCTTACCCTGTTTTCTGAAGGCAGCCCCTCCATCCAGTGTTCTGGATGGAACACAAGTGAAACACTTGGGTAGGACCATGCATGGCTCAGTAAGTTGGTGGCTCGTCTCGCATGCACGAAGCCCTGAGTTTAGTAACCAGCACAACACAGGCACGATGGTGCATGCCTGTGATCCCAGCACATGGGAAAGGTGAGAGGATCATAACTATGATCACCAAGTTTGACCCCTGGAATTGATGTAAAAAGCCAGGCGCAGTGGTGCACATCTGTAATCTCAACACTCGAGAAATGAGGTGGAGACAGGAGAATCCGGTCAAAGCTGGCTAGCCTGGAGTATGGCATGGTAGAGGCAAGACCTGACCCTGCCTCAAGACAAAAGGCAAGAACCCACTCCCAGGAATTATTCTTTGACTTCCACATCTGTGCAGTGCGCACACACACACACACACAGTAATTTGTTTTAGAGACAGGGTCTCTCTGTAGCCCCAACTGGCCTGGAACTTCCTTTTTTTTTTAATACCACTGGAACTTCCTATGTACACCAGCAGCCCTCGATCTCACAGAGATCCTCCTGCCTGTCTCCTGAGTGCTGAGATTAAAGGTGTGTGTTACCATGCTTGGCAAAATTTTAAAAAATTTTAAAGACACCTGCGAAGTCAGGATGCGAGATGTCTCCAGTTGTGCTTTGCACTAGGCTGAGCTACATAGAAACCCCCCAGCAGGGCTGCTCAGGTGCAGAGGGCACGTGGCCACTAGATGGCGGTACTGCACTTGAGTCTGATGCTGGGCGGACCTTGGGCCAGGAGACCTGCCTTCCCCCTGCACATCCATCTGGCTTCCATCTGGCCCTGCCTTACAGCCCTGCCCCTACTTTAGGACTCAGTGCCCGCCACCCCAGCTCTCTGAGGAGGCTGGTTTGAGGCAGCACACAGAGTCTGTGGGTGATCATGGAGTGCTCTTGCCACAATTCAGGGACGCTGCACCCACATGGCTTTTGTCCAGATTCCAGGTTCAAGCTCCATGAAACCTCTGCTTGTCCCTGCCAGGCCTGCTATGCCTTGACCCAGACCTCATCTGGAACTAGGCCTCAATAGATGTTCAGAGAGCCACCCCCTCCCCCCAACCCCCACCTTGTGCCTCCTCTTCAGGAGGCACAGCCACTGCTACAGCAGCAGGCAGGAAAGGCTGCATTTTCATGCACTTCAGTCAGGCTGGATTCAGATGACATGTCGTGAACCGAGCTGTGCAGGCATGAACACGGGTGTTTGCACACACGTGCCTTCTTCCTGGTGGACACCAGCCCAGGCTCGCTGGCCTGGCCACTCTCGGATGTGAGCCAGGAGTTGAGGGTCTCACATGACCCCCAGATGCTCCTGTCCCACCTCGCCTGGCTGGAGGACAGGGCTGCCCTTGGCTCCCGGCCCCCAGGAGCTCATGGAGCCTGTGGGTCTCCTACACACTCCTGTTTCCTTTCAGCACCAATACAGCTGAGTTTGTGTGTGCATGACTGGCACACAGTGTGGATTTTATGTATGTGGTATGAACCCATGTGGTCGCGTGTGCATGCAGGTATACATGCATGTGTGCACACGCATGTGGAGGTCAGAGGTTGACGGCAGGCATCTTCCTCGGTTGTTGCACATCATAATGGTGTCACTGTGATGTTTTCATCATGCAGATGCTCCCTCCTGACGTTCCTGCCCCCTTCCTACTCCGCTGGTGCCCTGCCCTTCCCAGCCAGTCCTTCCACCAAAAGTCGAAGTCTCTGCTTTTCCCAGTACCGGATCTCAAAGGGTAACTCTGACGAGCTGTGCAGTGTTGTCCCAGCCTGGGCCACTTTGTAGGCATGTAAAGAAGCACAGTTTATTTCCACAGGGAGGGGTTGAAAGAGAGTTAGTAAGCCTTAAACAGGATAGGTATAATACAGCCCACCCACGTCTGTGAACTGGACCCTGTCTGTGGTTTAGAAGCTCCATTTTGACCCTGCTCTCGGAGCAAGTCCTTCTGTGGTCCTCCTCGCAGCATAAGACCAGCCTTCTAGATCCTTCTCCAAGGCTCTGGGGCCCCAGTATTCCCTGCTCAAATGTTCGAGCCTGCATTACAGACCTGCACTGATTGCTGCCCAAGTCAGGCCTCGCTGAGGTGAATGCCAACTCTGCTCCAGCAGGCATCCACTTTTCTTTTTTTAATTAAAATCTTTTAAACCCTGCTGCGGCCACCATGGGAGATCAGCCATGGCTCTGCTGCTACTCCATGGCTGGGGGCCTCAGCAAAGGCCCGAGGCTGATGAGGAAGGGGAGCAGCCCAGACACGGCTGGAGCAGGCGCCTCGGCCCGTTCACGCAGGCCGTGACCAGGGAGGTGTGTGCTGCTCCCATGGTCTGCTCAAGGTGGCCAAGGTCATCAAGTGTCCAAGTGGGTGCCACATCCACGCCAGAGGCAGCGGGAGAAGCTGAGCGATGTGCTGGTGGCCGTGAGAGAAGCTTCGGCCATGGACTGAGCCCTGACTGTGCCTCCTGTCCCCTCAATAAATCTTTATGAACCCCTCAAAACTTTTAAATTACATTTTGTGTCTGGGGGGCATGCACTACAGTGCATGTGTGCCACAGTGCATGGGTGCCACGGCACATGGGTGCCACAGCACATGGGTGCCACGGTGCATGGGTAAAGGGCAACTTTACAAAGGCAGTTCGCTCCTCCTGCATGGGGCCTGGGATCCATTCGGGCCCTCGGCGTCAGGGTGGCGAGCGCAGTACTTGCAAAGCCCTCTGGCCAGCCAACCCACTAGATTTTTTGAAATCAGACTGAACAGCCTTCCCAGACCCTGTGCTGTCTTTTGTTTTTATTAATTACTAAATAACAGAACAAGCATGAATTAGCCTACCACCACCCAGTATCAAAACTCCGAGGCTGGCAACATCCGGGTCTCCTTGGGAGCCCTGTACGTGTTATCACTCCATCTAACCCTGAACCATGATCCTAAATGACTCACTTGAATAGGGGAATTATTTCCCCTACATAAGTATTCCTCAAAATCCATCCTTTCGGTTTTGTTGGTTTAGAAACAGGGTCGTGGCTGGCCTGTGGCAGATGGCTTCTTGCTGAACCGTCTGTCATAGTTAGCTTTCAGTTGTCAAAACTTGACACACTTTGGGAGAGGGAATCTCAATTGAGAACTTCCCTCCATCGGACTGGCCTGCAGGCACGTGTGTGGCATTATCTTAATTGCTAATTGATCCAGAAGGGCCCAGACCACTGTGGGCAGAGCCAGCCCTGGGCAGGTGGGCCTGGGCTGTGTAAGAAAGGCGGCTGAGCAAGCCAGTGAGCAGCGCTCCTCCACGGTCTCTGCTTCAGCTCCTGCCTCCAGGCTCCTGCCTTGAGCTCCTGCCCTGGCTTCCCTTGAAGTTAAAATAAACCCTTTCCTCCCAGGGTTGGTTTTGGTCATTGTTTCATCACAGCAAGAGAAACCAAGCTAGAACACTGTCTACCGTGTTGCTCTGCAGGACTGTGGGTTCTCCCACTCTGGTCCCCATCATAGGGCTTGCCTCCTCTGCCCACAGGGCCACCACGATCAAAGCAGAGCAGTGAAGAGCGGGCTGGCAGTCTGCCCCGTGCCGGCTGCGGCCTTTCCCTTAGCGTGGTTCTGGGCCCTAAGCATTTCTTCTGAGTCAAGTCATGCTTTTCTTTTTTTTAAGACAGGGCCTCACCATGTAGCCCTGGCTGGTCTGCAGAGCATAGAGCTCCACCGGCCCCTGCCTCCAGAGTGCTAAAAGTAAAGCTGTGTTCTCCACAGCTTTACTTATAGCAGGTTCAAGCTGGGTGGATGCCTGAAGAGCCTGCCGCCAACGCACTGCCTCTCTTCACAGTGACCAGGAGAGGGCAGCATGGAGCTGCATGAGACCCAACCTTAGGGCCCACCCAGGACACTACTGCAGGGGCTGTTCCTTCCACAAGGACCCCTTTCCACGTGAGGGGTGCAGCTGACTGGAACTCCCCTCTCCCAGAATCTACCTGTTCCTGTCAGAAGAGACTTTGGAGGAAAGTAGCTCAGTGATAAAGTGCTCGCCATGTGAGCACAGGGACCTGAGTTCAAATCCCCAGAACCCATGTAAACCCAGGTGTGTGTCTAGAATCCCAGCACTCCTATGGTGAAATGGGGGGCAGAGACACACACTCATAAGAAGTGTGCAGGCCTCCAGCCTGATGTATACAGCAGTGGCCAAGAAGAGAGCCTGCCTCAGACAAGGTGGAAGGAAGGGTGCTTGTTCTCCAACTTCACTGTGTGTGCTGTAGCTTTCTCTCTCTTTCTCTCCCTCTCTCTCTCTCCCTCGCTTCCTGTCCTTCTCTTTTCCTCTCACAACTTTTAAAAATATTTATTTTATGTGTATGAGTGTTTTGTCTGCATGTATGTAAGTGGATCCATGCGTGCAATGCCTATGAAGTTCAGAAGAGGGTGTCAGATCTCCTGGAGTAATGGACAGTTGTTAGCCACCATTTGGGTGCTGAGAACTGAACCTGGATCCTCTGCAATAGCATCCAGCCAGTACTCCTAAGCACTGAGCCATCTCTCCAACCCCTGAACATGATTAAAATGAATGGAGACAGGCATGGTGATTCATATGTGTAATCCATTGCATCACACTGATTTGTGGCTCTTGTTATCTGGCTGCAAAGGAGCTATATATAGTTACAGGGTGGAGATGAAAATAAACCCATCCTTGGCCCAGCTTAATGTAATCCAGACACTCAGGAGGCAGAGGCAGGAAGACTGAAGTTCAAGGCCTGCTTGGGTTACAGAGTGGTTTAAAGGCCCACTTGGGCAACTTTATTTCAAAATAAAAAGTAAAAAGAGGGCTGAGGATATAGCTCAGGGTAGAGCTCCTGCCTAGAATATCCCAACGAGGGCTGGGGTGTGGCTCAGTGGTAAAGCACCTGCCTAGAATCCCCCAGTGAGGGGCTGGGGTGTGGCTCAGTGGTAGAGTGCCTACCTAGAATCCCCAAGTGAGGGGCTGGGGTGTGGCTCAGTGATAGAGCACCTGCCTAGAATCCCCCAGTGAGAGGCTGGGGTGTGGCTCAGTGATAGAGCACTTGCCTAGAATCCCCCAGTGAGGGGCTGGGGTGTGGCTCAGTAGTAGAGCTCCTACCTAGAATCCCCCAGTGAGGGGCTGGGGTGTGGCTCAGTGATAGAGTGCTTGCCTAACATATTCAAGGCCCACAGGTTCAAGTTTCAATACCAGAGGTAGGGGAAGAGGGGGCACCGGGGAAATATATCCAACCACAATCTACGCCTGGGTCTACCCATGCTGGCTGGGAGGTGGGGGGAAGTTTGAAGAGCTCCTGCTTCCTTCAGTGCTGCCATGTGTGCTGGGCCACATACACAGTTCCCTGCACCTTCACTGTAAGAATATGAAAGATAGTTTATTGAATCTAAATTCTCCATTAAAGTCTTTAAACATAAAAGCTCTGTAAGAAACATCACAACTTAGTGTCATTTGTCATCATAAATAAAATATACACTAAGAAGTATACTATCAACAGGTGTGTCCTCAACATGAGGCCAAAAGGTGAGGGCTCACCCAGTCAAATTAGAAAACTGAGGAAGGGCTGGACGGGGGCTGGAGGCAGGTGCTAGGGGAGTCAGGTGCCGGGGACGATGGTCCCAAAGCTCACTAGGAAGGTGGCTTGCGGAAGTGGATTTTCTTGGCTGTTTCCGTATCAGACTTGGCAACCAGAAACCGCATTTTTGTGCCTCCATTTCGGATCAAATCTACTGCCCTGAAATCAAAGAAGGAAGTGAAGGTGACCGAGAGGAGCCAGAGGCTGCAGCCTTAGTCAGCGGTGAGCCTGGGGCCCGAGACCCTGCCTCTCCCCTTCTTGAGGTGCAGGCCCTCCCTAGCCACCCTGTCTCGGCAGGCAGATACCTCGCATAGCTGACACCCATTAAGCTGTTGCCGTTCACTTCCAGGATTCGGTCTCCCAATGACAAGCGCCCATCAGATGCTGCAGGGCTCCCAGGAAGCAGGGTCTGGATGTAGAGCCCAGGCACAGCCAGAGATGTATGCTAGGGAAAAGCAGGAGCCTCAGGACTCTGATACACACACACACACACACACACACACACACACACACACTCCCAGCTGCCCCCTGCAGCCCCCTGCACCCTGGGAACCTGCAGGTCCCAACCCAGAGCTAGCAAAGCCTACAAAGTATGGTCCCTGTGAGTCCTACAAGGAAAGGCACTGGACCCCAGAGACGCTGTGACAGGCAGCCCTGAGAAGCAGCCTAGGCTCCTCCCTGCTGGCTGGACCATGCCTAGTCTGGATAGGAGTCCACGAGAGTGGGCAGAGAGGCTGAGGTGCAGGGTCCTCACCATCCCATCGATCAGGCCCATGCCCAGCCCTGAGGGGCCGCGCTCCAGCTCCACCGTAAACACGTAGCAGAAGTCCTCAGTGCTGGAGCCTGGGCTGGAGGACTCCGCAGCAGGCTCGTCACAAGCCGCACCATGGTCTCCTGAATGGCCAGAAAGTAAAGGGATGAAGAGCTGGCAGGCTGTGGGCCCCTGGTCACTCCAGGAGTCCTCCGTGATAGAGGACACAGAGAAGACCCAGAGGACACAGGGAGTTCTCCTGGGGTGCCAGGGAGGCAGCAGCTGGATAGGAGGTGACAACAAGCCCAGGAGAAGAAGCAGGCCCACACTGAGCCTGACACTGCTACGGGACACTGGTCCCTCTCGGGCCAGCTGTTTCCCTGAGGCTCAGGGCCCAATGTTTATCCACAGTCAACCTCCCCCCATCGTCTCTGTCCTCCTCCCGCCTCTACAACCCCAAAAGGCCATCACCACCGAGGTCCCTATTGCTAACCAGTTCTTGTTCGGCCCAGCCAAGACCCACCCTGAAGCCCTGTTGATCTCTCCCATGATGGCACTTGTGTCTGGGTGGGGGCCTTGAGTCCCCGCCTAACAGTTCTGAGCTCTGGCCGAGCTCCTGAGCAGGTGGCTGGCCTTGCGCTCCTCTGCTGGTGACCAAGGCCAGGGTGCTTTTGAACTGGGAGGAGACTCAAGGACGTGATGGAGGCTGCACAGGGCCAGGTGGGCAGGACGGCTGGGCTCTGAGTATCCTAACCAGTGGGCTCTACCACACACACACACACAGAGCACACGTGTGCTTGTGCAAAGCTGCTCAAATACGAGTGTACATATGTACCCAGGACCATTCTGGAAACTGAACATCCCAGTGGAATGCCCTCAAGGGGACTGCCATTAAACACAAGGCAGGGTCTGGGACCCAGTCACGAGAAGACTGGGCTCACCTTCTACAACAGCACCTGAGGGACCACCCAGCCCAGTCTTCTGCCCTTCAGGGAGTGCTTTTCCACAGGGGCCTCTGGGCTCCAGGCCCAGCGGTGTGCTTGGAGGAGTGAGCAGGCAAGAGGAGTCAGTATGCAAGGGGCCAGCCTGGGAGCCTCTGCGGCCCCCTCGGCCAGTCTGCCTTCCCGGAAGACCTTGTGCCCGGGGAGCTGCAGTGACAGGAAGCGAGTGAGTGGGAGCAGATTCGACGACTCCTCTGCCTGTGTTCCTGATAGTTGAGCAGCAGCCGTGGCCTTCCAGGTGCCCCTCGGGGATGGTATGGTACAGGCCCTGGGAAGAGAGGTGGGCAAGCACTGAAACCCAGACAGGGAGGCAGGCCAAGCAGAAGGGTGCCACCTGTGAAGGAGGAAGACGGCCGCCCACAAGTCACCCCCTGTGGAGGAGGAAGACTGGCCCGCCCACAAGTCACCTCCTGTGGAGGAGGAAGATGGGGCCCACCCACAAGTCACCTCCTGTGGAGGAGGAAGACGGGGCCCACAAGTCACCTCCTATGAAGGAGAGGAAGACTGGCCCACCCACAAGTCACCTCCTGTGAAGGAGGAAGACGGGGGCCGCCCACAAGTCAACTGCAGGACATGGCTGCCAGACTGTGCCAGGCACAAAGGATGAGCAGCGACCCCGGTGAGTCTGCACCAAATCAGAGACAAGGTCTTTGAGACCTGCCTGCTGCCTATCCCAGCCTGTTCTAGGCAGATCTATGGCTGCCTCTATCCTGATGGCTAACTGAGGCTGTCCCAGATCACCTTGTGTCCATGAGACCCAGGCAGCTTGAGGTGACCCAGACCCTCCTCACCAACATCCCTGTCACCCTACCTCGATGACCTCAGGCTGGGCAGGCCCACTGCCAGGGCTGGCTTGGCCCCGTAGACCCCACAGGAAATGGCGTATGTAGAGCAGGTGCTGGTAGATGCTGTCGTCCAGGCAGTCCGCCTCCAGGTCCACCTGGAAGCCCTCGCTTGGCAGGACAATGGGCGGTGGGTTTTCATAGGACTCCAGAACTTCCTCTGTGGTGGAGGAACAAACATCCATGTCTGAAGTGTATGATCCCACAGCTCCACCCAGGCTGTTTGTGTGGATGTGTGCACATGAATATGTGTGCTCAGACCTAAGGAATGTGTCCCATGGGCTTCATTTCCTGATTAGCTGTGCACCAGCTGAACCCTAGTCTGAGGTCCTGAGAAGAGCAGAGGGGACCCTGAGTCTAAGCCTGGAGTCCAGAGCTGGGTGTGAACTCCTAGGTCCTGTCTCTCAGCAGTGCAGATTCCTCAGATCTGGGATGGGGTTAGTGGGTCCCAGATGGAGGAGCTGGGTGGTGGGATCTCCCAAGTTCATACCTCAGTTGGGCTGATTTGGTGCTTTCTGAACCTGGGATGAAGGTCCCCCCAGTCCTCAGCCCATTGGACTGGGCTCCCGGGACAGCTCACCTGTCTGGAAGGCCTGGGGGCTATCCTGGGCTCCCGGCTCCCAGGTGCTCATGGGGCCCATGGCAGAGGCCAGCTGGTACTGAGTCAGCAGCCTGTGCAGCTGAGCAGGGTTCAAGGCAGGAAATGTGCTCCGTAGAGTGGTCCAGCTCATCTAGGAGCAAGGAGGAGCTTAGGTCAAAGGTCTCAAGGGCCACGAGGCAGCCCCTGCCCTCAGGCCCGGGGAAAGTCCCTGGTGGCACAGGGGTTTCTAGCCTGGTGCACATCATCTCTCTACCTCCCTGCCCTCTCACTCCTGCCAGGGGCCATTCGGACAGCAGGCAGGTGAGGGGAAGGCATCATTCATCAGGACACCACACGCAGTACCTTGTCCAATCAACCTGCCCCTCATCAGGGGGTAGGTACCACCACAGAGAGCTCTAGTTGACAGGAGAGATGATGGTGTCAGGGAGGCTGAATTGGATCCCTAGCTCAGACTCCTAAAAGAACCCAAAGATGGCTCAGGCCTGTAATCTCAGCTCCAGGGAGGATGAGGCAGAAGGACTGCCCTAAGTTTGCGGTTAGCCTGAGCTACAGAGAAAGAGCCTGTCTCAAGAAGAAAGGAAAAAAGGAAGGGGAGGGGAGTAAGGGACGGAGAGGGAGAGAGAAAGAACACGAAGATGAAGAAACCAAGTAGACCATGTACAAGGCGGAAACTGCGGGGCATGGTGGCACACACCTTTAATCTCAGCACTGGGGAGGCAGAGGCAGGTGGATCTCTATGAGTTCAAAGCCAGCCTGGTCTACACAGCAAGTTCCAGGACAGCTGGGACTGCAGAGAGACCCTGTTTCAAAAAAGACCAAAAAAAAAGTCATATTATATTATCACTATATTATCCAGGTGCTGTGAGATTTTGACTGATTTCAGAGTAGAGAAAGCTCTCTCGGGGCTGGAGAGATAGCCTAGCGGTTAAGAGCGCTGACGCTCTTACAGAGGACCCAGGTTCGATCCCCAGCGCCCACATGGCGGCTAAGAACCGTCTGTAACTCCAATTCCAGGAGAACTCCAGTTCCAGGGGAATCCGAGACCTGGCAGCTGACCGCCGCGGCATGCACGGACACGGGTGCTAACCGACCTGCATGCAGACGAGTACATTCATACACATACAAAAATAAATTAAAAAATAAAAAAAAGAGAAAAGCTCTCTCTCTATCATCTATATCGTGCCATATATTTATTAGTAATATAATTATATTATCTATTATCTATATATATACTATTTTTTTTTTTTTTTTCTGGCAGGGATCATTATTTTTTTTTTTTTAGACTGGCTGGCCTTGAGCAAGGAGACCAGGAATTCAAGGCCACCTCAGGACTAAATCTAGAAAGTCTCGAACCAGCCTTGGCGATACAATTTCTCTAACCAAAACAAAAGCAGAAAAGTGTGAGCCCTGGTGTGTGGGGAGTCCCATGACTCAGGTCAAGCAAGGAAATTCTGGGGTGATGAGTGCAAACAGTCATCGCTCCCCCCCGCCCCCTGCAGCCGGGTGCCTCTTTTCCTGGATGCTATCCCTGTGTACTAGACAGAGTGCCTAGAGTGCCCGTCCCCTGCATGGCACAGGTCTACAGCTTCAGGACAAAGGCAAAGGGAGGGGAGCATGTGCAGGACCCCTGCCTGGCTCTGGAACCTCCTCCTGGCCAAAGTCCTCGCTGCAGAACTCTGGAAGCAGCAAATCCCATGTGGCTCTTGAGAAACCCCCTTCTCAGAAGCACGTTTTGTTTCACTCGTCCCCAGAGGTTCTGAGTTCTCTGTTCGCCATGCCAAGGTGCTAGGATGCCATTTTGTAAGGTCCTTTCAGGTCAGGGCCTGACAGTCTGCCACATGCAACACAAGTGGCTCTTGCGCTTGCTTCTCCGGCCTGGCTGGCTCTGGTCCTTTGGTTTTGCCGTCTTTTCTTCCTCTTCCTGCTTCTACTTTGATTGATTTTACTGCCAGTATCCACAGGCCTGGGCTGTGGCCATCTGGTGTCTATGCCCCAGGGATAGCCAGAATCTCTGGGCTGCTGGGAGAGACAGGAGGCCACCCCAGGGCCACACTCCTCCCGCACCCCCAACCCCAAGCATGCACAGAGGAGGCGCTGTCTCTTTTGAATGGCCCCTCTTACTTCTAGGACTGGTGTCAGAGAGGGGGCAACCCTAATGCCACGCCTCCCCCACAAGGTCCTCCCCTCTCAGCTGTTCTTCCTCTGCTTTCTAGAAGATTTCCTTCACCCTAACTTCAGATCCTGATGATGGGATTTTCTGTTTCTGCTTCTGCAGTTTTCATTTCCAAGAATTCTCATTTGGTTCTGTGTATTAGACAGGATTCTGGGCTGGTGAAGCTACTCCATAGGTAAAGTACTTGCCCCCAAGCACCTGAGTTCTAACTCCAGGACCCATTTGGTGGGAAGAGAACCAACTTCTGAAAAGTATCCTGACTGCCAAATGTGCAGTATGACACGTGTGCCCCCCACACACAATAAATATAAATTTAAAAACTAAAAGAAATGGGGCTAGAGAGATGCCTCGGTGGTTATAAACACTTGTTACTGACAAAGATGATTGGAATTCAGTTCCCAGCACCCACATTAGGAGGCTCACAACCGCCCATAACTCCACCCCAAGGTATTCTGGCCTCTTGGGCACCTGCATACATATGGCATATACATAAATTAAAATAACAAAAATAAAGATTTTAAAGGGTCCTGCTATGCAGCCCAAGCTGCACTTAAACTTGTGGTCCTCCTGCCTCAGCCACCAGTGTGCTGGGATTACAGTGTGCGTCGCCATGCCCAGTGTGCTGGGATTACAGTGTGTGTTGCCATGCCCAGGTCCATGAAAACTCTTTGTTATCCTATTCACAGGCACACTTTAAAAATGATGTGTGCTGCCGGGCCTGGTGGCGCACGCCTTTAATCCTAGCACTTGGGAGGCAGAGGCAGGCGGATCTTTGTGAGTTCAAGGCCAGCCTGGTCTACAGAGTGAGTTCCAGGACAGCTGGGACTACAAGGAGACCCTGTCTCGAAAAGACCAAAAAAAAAAAAAAAAGATGTGTGCTGGGGCTGGAGAGATGGCCTAGCAGTTAAGAGCACCGACTGCTCTTGCAGAGGACCCGGGTTCGATCCCCAGCACCCACATGGTGGCTGAGAGCTATCTTTAACTCCAGTTCCAGGGGAATCCGACACCCTCTTCTGACCTCCGCGTCATTGCATGACATGGGTGCACAAACCTGCATGCAGACAGTACATTCATACACATAAAAAAATAAATAAAAATTTTTAAAAAAAGGTGTGTGCTGGTGGTGCAAACACGCCTTTAATCCCAGTACTCGGGAGGCAGAGGCAAGCAGATCTCTGTGAGTTCAAGGCCAGCCTGGTCTACACAGTGAATGCCAGGACAGCTGGGGCTACAGGGGGACCCTATCTGGAAAAGACAAAAAAAAAAAAAAATTGGTATACAATTCTCCTGTTACTTATTTTTTAATTAAAAATTTTATGATTTATTTTTATTTTATGTTGTATGAGTGTTTTGCCTGCATGTATATAAGTGCACTGTGTCATGCAACCTCATGAAGATCAGGAGAAGGCTTCAGATCCCCCAGGCCAGAGATACAGGCACTTGTTAGCCGCCATGTTGGCGGGGGAAGCCAACCGAGGTCCTCTGTAAGACCAGCCAGTACTCTTAACCCTGAACCCTGAGCCATCTCTCCAGACCCCCACTACATACTATGAATGAGTGGCACCCTCATTTTCCATTTTAAATTATGTGTCCATGCGTGCGTGCGTGCATGTGTGCGTGCGTGTGCGTGTGTGTGTGTGTGTGTGTGTGTGTGTGTGGTATGTACGTGCACACAGGCACATGAATGTATTGCCTATGAAGGCCAGAAGACAGTGTCAAATTCCATGGAGCTGGAGTTACAGGTGGTTGTGAGCTGCCTACATGGGGGCTGGGAATCAAACCCAGATCCTCTGCAAGGCCATGCTCTCAAACTGATGAGCCAATTCTCCAGCCTCAATATCTTTTCTTGATTTTCTTTCTCTGAGACAAGGTCTCCATAAGCAGGCCACCCTGGCCTGGAACCCACAATGATCCTTCTGCCTCTGCCTCGGTCTTTCCAGTGCTGGGATTATAGGCAGGCACCACCATACCTGGTGGGGATTGCTCGTTTTAATCAATTAGCTACTCTGAGCCCACAATGTACCCACATTACTCTGTGAGCTCTGCACGGCACATGTCTCTGGACAGCACAGAAGCCAGATTAAACCATCTCTATCACAGGATTCCCATCAGTTATGTGGAGAGAACACTAAGGGGTGGGCAGGACTGAAGGACTGAATGCAGAGGGAGAGGGAGGACCAGCAGTTTCCTATTGTGGAAAACCACCTTGAACTTGAGGATTAAGCAATGCAAGAGTCAGCAGCCCAGCACAGGACTCACTGCCCTACAGTCACCCAGCATAGCACTCACTGTCCTACAATCACCCAGCACAGCACTCACTGTCCTACAGTCACCCAGAACAGGACTCACTGTCCTACAGTCATCCAGCACAAGACTCACTGTGCCACAGTCACCCAGAACAGCACTCACTGCCCTACAGTCACCCAGCACAGAACTCACTGTCCTATAGTTATCCAGCACAGGACTCACTGTCCTACAATCACCCAGCACAGCACTCACTGTCCTACAATCACCCAGAACACCATTCACCGCCCTACAGTCACCCAGAACAGGACTCACTGTCCTACAGTCTCCCAGAACTGCACTCACTGCCCTATAGTCACCCAGAACAGCACTCACTGTCCTACAGTCACCCAGCACAGCACTCACTGTCCTACAGTCACCCAGCACAGCACTCACTGTCCTACAGTCACCCAGCACAGCACTCACTGTCCTACAGTCACCCAGCACAGGTCATCATGCACGGCTGGTGGTGTGCCTCCTGGGGGGTCTGGGGCAGGAAGCGCCCACCTCTTCATGCACATGGGCTTTTGAGAGTTCAGCTCCTCGTGGTTATATGACTGAGGTGGTTCCTGAGATGGTTCCTGGCTGGGACGGTCCCAAATGCCCCATCTGTCCTTCTTCAGACCCACTACAATTGAGCTGAGGCCTGTTTGCCCTTCTACTCATTTTGGACCTGTAGCCTGTCTGATTAGACTGGGCCCACTGGGGAACAAAGGTCACGACCTTCGTCCTGTTGATACCTGCAGAAGCACTCTGCAGCCTGCTATGGTGAGGCAGCTGAAGCAATTCCACGAGCTCCTCAGAGAAGGCCTGGGTTTTCCAGGCAGAGAATCCAAGTTCCTGCCACCGTAACTCAAACTAAGCCAGTCACCCTGGCCTCACATGCTGTTCCCTAGGCACACTTCCTGCACTTGTCCCAAGGTGCCCTCCTACCTGGATGAGCTGGGCGCTGGGAGTGGCCAGCAGATGCAGGGTACATGAGAGCTTCCGGAAGAAGCGGTCGGCAGGCACCCCCAGGCCCGCGTTCCTGGCCCACTCCAGAAACTGCTGCAGGCGGGCACAGGCCTGGACACCTCTGGGCCAGTGGAAGCAAGTCAGAGAGGGTCCTGGGGAGGGGAGGGAGGGAGGGAGAACGCGGCTCACATGCCAGGGTCCCCAGGGAAGCAAGTCAGAGGGGGCCTGGGGAGGGGAGGGAGGGAGAACGCGGCTCACATGCCAGGGTCCCCAGGGAAGCAAGTCAGAGGAGGCCTGGGGAGGGGAGGGAGGGAGAACGCGGCTCACATGCCAGGGTCCCCAAGGGTGCTCGGGCACCCCGAGCACATTTCCAGGACACCTTTCAAGGCAAAGATGGCTGCCTAGAGCCTCTCCACAGTGGAGGGAGGAGATGAAGCAGGCAGAGCACAGGGCAAGGGGACTGTGGCAGCCACCAACTCTACCCTCCAGCCCACATCATCCCCTGTACGTTGGCCACAGGTAGGTGCTATAGCTTGAGCCTGTTCAGTAGTCAAGAGGTCCCAGGAAATGACAGAGGAACAGCTTTTCAGTGAGGCGGGGCTGGTGGCAGGTTCTAGTCTCCTGCGGGGTCCTACAAAGCATGCTGTGGGCCGGTGTCCTCCTCTCACAGGCACAGCCCTAGCATCAGGCCCGTGAGAGCGGCCCCTTGAGAGTCGAATTGAGCATTTTGTACGGAAAGTGAGTCACAGCTCGGACCAGCACTCACCTTTGTCCAGGACCTGGTTAAGGAGCAGTGTGCCGGAGAAGAAGAAGAGATAGGCGAGCATTTGGGAGGCCACCTCGGGGTGCATGTGCAGCTGCCGCAGGAGGTCCGAGGCGGCCTGGAACACCGATACAATGCGGCGCAGCTCCTCCGGCAGCGCGGGTCCCGAGCGCCAGCTCTCACAGCGCTCCGTCTGGAATGGGGGGCACTCCAGGAGGGCCGGGAGGCAGACATACAGGCACTAGAAGCAAGAGAGAACCCCAACAGCCACTTACAGCAGTACTGGGACTGGGCTGGGAGGCTCCAGCCTAACAAGCTTGTATTTCAGACTAGGGGACAACTGGCTAGGATGAGGCCCAGCAGGAAGTGTCCCCTGGGGACTAAGAGGAACATGGACAGGAACAGCAGGCTCAGTGAGACCTGAGCATGGTGCTCTCTAAGGCCTGATGTCCCCTAGGGTCACACTGTGGTGGCTCTGAAGGGACATAAAGGGGCAGGAGTGAGGAGAGCACCCAGACAGAGGGGACTAGGGTTGTGTTGTTCCTGTGGAAGCTGGCGCATCCCAGCTCTTCCCTGGAGCCCCAGGCACGCACCTTGGAGAGGTAGTACACACACTGCTGGAAGGCATACAGAACAACCTCCTCCAGGGCAGCCATGGCCTCCTCACTGGCTGTCAGCGTGCAGGAGAACAGTGATTCTTTGGAACCTGCAAGGAAACAGGAGGGTCACAGGCGTGTAGGCAGGAAGGAGACAGCACCCTCTGCACACAGGGACCCACCAGCCAGTGGCAGCCCCGGCTCCAGCATCTGACCCACTCCTTGCACAGTGCTCTGCCCAGCGCTCCTATCTGGGTTTGGAGCTACAGCAACCTGGGCCTGGCTTGGGCAGTCACACTGAGAGAGCTCAGCCAGTTGTCTGCATGCTACTGAGCCAGGCTGCAAAACCAACCAACCTTCCTTCCTTCCTTCCTACCTTCCTTCCTTCCTACCTTCCTTCCTTCCTTCCTTCCTTCCTTCCTTTCTCTCTTTCTCCCTGTCCTCTCCCTTCCTTCCTTCCTTCCTTCCTTCCTTCCTTCCTTCCTTCCTTCCTTCCTTCCTTCCTTCCTTCCTTCCTTCCCTCCTTCCCTCCTCCCCTTTCCTTCCTCTCCCTCCTTTGTCTTCCCTTCACCTTGCCATGTTAGGCAAGTATTCTATCAACAGTGAGCTTTTTTTTTAAAGATATCACACTTTTTTTGAGATCACACTTTTAAAATTTTTATTTATTTTTTATGTGTAATGTACTGTCTGCACGTAGGTCTGTGCACCGGTGTAGTGCAATGCCGCAGAGATCAGAAGAGGGTGTCAGATTCCCCTGGAACTGAGGTCAAAGACAGTTCTCAGCCGCCATGTGGGTGCTGGGGATCTAACACAGGTCCTCTGCAAGAGCAGTCGGTGCTCTAAACCGCTAGGCCATCTCTCCAGCCCCACAGTGAGCTTTTTACCTTCTGTTTTGAGATAAGGTCTTACTAAGATCCCCACCTTGACCTTGAACTCATTCTGGAGCCCAGGTTAGCCCCCTGAGTAGCTAGGATGACAGACCTGAGCCCCAGCACTCCAGCAGGCCCTAACCTGGCCCAGAGGTCACCTCTTTAGGGACACAGGTCAAGGGACTTGCACAGTAGTCCTTGGGGAAGCTGTCACATCTCTGTGGAATCAAAATAACCTCTCAAGAAGAAATAAACCCAGATTGCTATACACTCCGCCCCATCCCTGGGGGCACTGACCAGAGCCCCCAACCATCCAAGTGCAGCCCAAGCATGTTCACTGTCACACAGAGGCCAGAGAGGAGAACGGGGCACGGGCCGGGACAGTGAGTGGGTACCCTTCCACCCGTGGCGGCTGAGTGTGGTGGTGCACACATTTAATCTCAGCATTCAGGAGGCAAAGGCAGGCAGATCTCTGTGAGACTAAGGATAGTCTGGTCTACATAAAAGTTCCAGGTCAGCTGGGGCTACAGGGAGACCCTGTCTCAAAAAGACCCAAAATAAATATAAAATAAAATAAATAAAATAAAAATGATTAACTTGACCAGAGCCTGCTTTGTGTGCATATGTCTTGTGTGTGTTGGTGTGTATGTCCTGAGTTGGGAGAGGATGGGGGGATGCTTTTATTGGGTAGACAGCATTATGTACTTAGCCCTGTCAAATAAAGAAAATCTGTTGAAAAAAAATGATTAACTTGAAAAACTTTGTATAGATTAGAGAATTTAGAAAGGGAGTGAATGCCAAATTCATATTGCAGCAACAGTGATAAATTTTACAGTATTGTTGAAGCTTGGTAGTACAGTTTTGTCAGTAAATGATAGAAATTATACTAGACATAGAGAATTGCAAATTTACATTCTAAAATATAATTACATATTTTTAGTTTGAGAATTATATGCATTTAGTTATTACAGTACTTTTTTTGGTATTTTTGAGACAGGGTCTCCCTTTATTCCCAGCTGGCCTGGAGCTCACTCTGTAGACAAGGCTGGCCTTGAACTCACAGAGATCCGCCTGCCACTGCCTCCCGAGTGCTGGGATTAAAGGTGTGCACCACCACACCCGGCTACAGTACTTTTTAAAAACTTCCCAAACTGTGACAGTTTTATCTCTAGAAGTTCAATTAGGTGTTTTACACTTTCTGTAGGGCACAGGTGAAGGTACACTGGGGCTGGAAAAGAGTAACAGAAACATAATGGAAAAGCTCTTGCTGTCTGGGAATGGGAAATAAAGGTCCACTGTCAAGGCCTGGGTGTCCAGGAGCGTGTGTGCAGTCAAGAGCACAGCTGGCCCTCAGGGGAGGCGGGAAGTCCATTCCACAGAATCAGTCCTCAAAGGCCAGGATTGCAAGTGCCAGAGACCTCCCTTGTCCCCAGCATTAGCCCAACACAGAGGCAAAGCCACACTGCCACACACAGCCTGAGACCTCAAGTGAGGAGGCTGTGGACAGTGCAGTCACCCAGGGAAGGCTGAAACTGCTGCCCAACATAGAGAAGACGTCCACTGTCCAATCACATCGCCATTAGCCCGCCCCCAGAGGAATGTGCAGCCATGCTGGAATCAGGGGCCGCAGCTCCAGGCTCAGAACTAGGTTTTCCAGGTGCAGAGTTCAGGTTCCTGTCATCCTAACTCAGCTTGTAGGGCAGTCGCCCTAGAGTCATACCATGTGCCCCCTACCTCCTGGAACTGTCCCAAGGTGCTCTTCTACATGGATGAGCTGGGTGCTGGGAGCAGCCAGAAGATGCAGGACACAGGAGTACTGGGGTTACAGGTGTACGTCACCTCACCTGGCTTCTACTTAAGTGCCAGGGATGAAACTCAGGTCCTCATGCTCGTATGACATGGATTTACCAACTGCCCCATGTCCCCAGCCCTTGCTTGTCTTCATGACATGGATTTACCAACTGCCCCATGTCCCAGCCCTTGCCTGTCTTCACGACATGGACTTTACCAACTGCCCCATGTCCCCAGCCCTTGCTTGTCTTCATGACATGGATTTACCAACTGCCCCATGTCCCCAGCCCTTGCTTGTCTTCATGACATGGATTTACCAACTGCCCCATGTCCCCAGCCCTTGCTTGTCTTCATGACATGGATTTACCAACTGCCCCATGTCCCCAGCCCTTGCTTGTCTTCATGACATGGATTTACCAACTGCCCCATGTCCCAAGCCCTTGTTTGTCTTCATGAGACAAGATCTCACTGTACCCCAGGATGGCCTTGAACTCGTGATCTTCCTGCTTTCTGCTCCCTAGTGCAGGGATCCCAGGCATGTGCCACCACACTTAGCTCCAATGTCAGCTTCATCGAGCCAGCCCCAAAAGGATCACCTCTCGCTGAGTAGTTTGTGAACACCTCCTACTGTATTCAGGAATGCTAATTAAGGTGTACTTCCTGCATCTCAATCACTGAACAGACATGCTCCACCATCTTACAGCTATGCTGGCAGCTTCCCCTCTGGAATAATGATGCACCTCTGAACCCCGTGTTTGGCTTAGAGCATACCCGTGTGTCCCCACCGAGAAGCCTGTGCACCCTCAGCCTCCAGAAAGCAGAACAAAGCAGGCTACAGTGCATGTAGTGCACGTAGTGCATATAGTGCATGTAGTACATATAGTGCATATAGTGCATGCAGTGCATGGGTAATGAGCTGATGGGAATCAGCAAGGCACATGGTGGCCCAGAGGAGCCAGGTCAGTCCAAAGCACCACCATCGACCTCGTCTGATGCGTACACTGGGGCTGAGGAAGCTCTGACACAAAGTCCTCTCTGTGGCCACTGCCAACTGTGCCCAAGGCCAGCTCTGCCTGTGCGTCTGTACCTGTGCGTCTGTACCTGTGCGTCTGTACCTGTGACATCCAGGTCCTCCTCCATGCTTCGCATGTACACTGGGCATTTCTGCTGGATGAAGTACAGGAGCTCGATGGAGTTGGACATCCAGAACAGGATGTGCTGCAGGTCAGGAACCAGGTCGGCCATGGGAAAGCTGGCCCAGGAGATGGGTTCCTGACTAAAACAGGAAGACTAACAAATTATGCTGGGTGCAGATAAGGGGCCAAGTCTGCTGTTTTGTCTGCATGGCGACAGTTGTCATTGTGGGATACTAACAGTAAGAAGCAAATACCACTGTCAACTCCCAAGGACTTAAGAACACACTTGACACCTAACACCAGAGGCTCCAAAATCTAACAGAAAGGACATGCAGCCACCATGGCCACTGGAGAGAACTCTGGCAAGAAAACTGCTCTCACAGCCACTGTGCCAGGCCCAGACAGTGAGCAGCTGTGAATGCTGAAGGAGAGACACATGTGCAGGGTACAGTTGGCGGCTTCAGAACAAGAAACCTGAGAGTAAGTGTGCTATTTAGGAAAAAGGACTTGGTGTTTTAGCAGGTTATTTAAGAAGGCAACTCTCAGAGGATACAGACAACAATAGAGTGATCTGGGACAGGCATAAATTAATACAATTTCATCAGAGCAGGAAACCAGGAGAGAATGTGTCAAGTAAAGAATCCAGAGGCCACAATCAGGGCAAAGAAGACAGCTCAGTGGAAAAGTGGCTGCCTGGCATCCCCAAGTGGGGGCTGGGGTGTGGTCAGTGGAAGACACCTGCCTAGAACCCCCCAGTAAGGGACTGAGGGTGTGGTCAGTAGTACAGCACCTGCCTAGAATCCCCCAGTAAGGGACTGAGGGTGTGGTCAGTAGTACAGCACCTGCCTAGAATCCCCCAGTAAGGGACTGAGGGTGTGGCTCAGTGGTAGAGCACCTGCCTAGAATCCCCCAGTAAGGGACTGATGGTGTGGCTCAGTAGTAGAGCACCTGCCTAGCTTACTCAAGCCCTTGGGTTCAATCCTACCAGCACAAGAAAAAAAAAAGTGGCAATGAAAGCATGTTCTTCAAGGATTTAGTGGCAACCATTAGAAACCTTGATGTGGACAGTCACCTGAGATCTGAATGGGGAGTAGCGCCAGCTGGGTTCACACACTGGCACCTGCAGTTTGGTCTCCAGTCCACAGGAGGGCACTATTTACTCTGGTTAATGAAAGCAAACAGGTACTGATCTAGGTACTGCCTGGCATCCAGCAAGGCTGTGACCCCTCCTATGGCCAGCCTGGGACAAGGTTCTTGTCTTCCCAGCCCTGCCACCTTCCAGCTAAGGGCTTGTTTTTCATGAGACCATGGGAACTGCTGGCACCTGTTTGCTCGATGTCTCTAAGGCTCTATGCTGGGTCCCACAAATTCAGAGCCACCCGGAACCATCTCCCCTGCGGGTCTCTCACACATCATCCCCAGGAGCATGTGGCTGTCAATCACTCTATGTGACTTATAGCCTTCTTTGATGTCCTCCTTCTGAATGCCTGTGGGATGGTATGTTGGGGTATGCCGAGATGCCTGACAAATTCATTAAAATGCCAACATGCGTGGATTTTTTTGTTTTGTTTTTCTGAGACAGAATCTTCCCATGTAGCCAAGGCTGGCCTCCAACTCACAAACCTGCTGGCTCAGACTGCCTAGCGCTGTGATTACAGGCGTGTCCGACTGTAGCTGGCATGATTCCTCCTCTCCTTAAAGAACAGTACAGGCTGGGCATGGTGGCGCACGCCTTTAATCCTAGCACATGGGAGGCAGAGGCTTTCGGATCTTTGTGAGTTCAAGGCCAGCCTGATCTACAGAGTGAGTTCCAGGACAGCTGGGGCTACAGGGAGACCCTGTCTTGAAAAAAAAAAAAAAAAAAAAAAAAAAAAAGACTAGTACAGGCTTGAAAGACTCATGGCTGGCTGTGAGCAGTGACCTGGGTCCCTGAGGCTCAGGATGGTGGGTTCTACTTGAAGCCCCTACAACCACATCTGCTGGACTGTGCAGAGCACCCCCTGCCCCCTGTGTGACCCTGGAGCTGGGATCCTAGTCCCAGAACCCCTTACAAGTCGCCTCAGCATTCCTCCCTGGAGAAATTTTGAGAAGTTGCAGTTCCAGCTACCACAGGGTATCCAAATGTGCAGGCAAGCCCCGCCCAGGCCTGGAGGCAGGCACCAGGCTTCCCAACCAGGCCTGTGCCTGGGAAGAGTCAAAGATGAAGGCTGTCAGAGAAACATGTGCCTGGCATGTGCTGTCTCCACACAGCCTGGGGCTCCTAGGGAAAGGGCACACACACATCTGGGGACCACATGGGGCTGTGAGAGCCTCAAAGGGTGGGTTTAGCCTCTGCTCCGCAGTCCCAGGCTTTACCAGGGGCCTGGGTCCAGAAGAAGCTGGCTGCAGCACCGTTTGCTGCTGAAATCTGCTGTGGACCGCACCCTCTGAGCTTATCTTGCCCAGCGTCAAGTCCTGTGGGTCCTCCACCCCAGCCGGAGCTACGTATCTGCACACAGCTGGGTGCAAAGAGCCTGATTCTGTTTTGTTTTCAACACTTGTTACACTCCTCAATCTCCCAAGAACTCTGAGTGGCAGACAGGGTGGGAAGCAAGTCAGGAAGTAGCTCACCACCTGGAGAACCCAGGCTACGTCCACACCTGACATACAGTACTTGTTGTCAGTGCACATGGCAGCCTCTCTACGCAGGGCCCAGGAGACACATCCCATCCCAACAAGGCCTATCTGGACAAAGGCAGAAAAGCAACCCTGGAATAATGGTGGTGAGAGAGAGGCTCAACTGTAAATCCCACTGGAACCAAGTGGGTAGGTGAAAGGCTGCACATGGCCTTGAAGTAGGGGCTCCGCAGTCCACCAGTGATCCCTGGATCCCAACAAAACATCCCCTTGTCCCATGTCCCCAAGCCAACAGCAACTGCAAATACTCCCACTCCTGGGAGGCAGGGCTCTGGAAATGCCACCTTGTGCATGGGGCCATGCTGGTGGTGACCAGACATGAACAGGACATCACAGAGCTCAGAGCACCAACAAGAGGAGGGCGGCTTCACTGCTTAGTCAGGCAGGAGGAAGAGAAAAAGAGGCAGAAGGAAGGAAGGGGGAGGAGGCAAGCAGGAAGGGAGGGAGGGGGAAGGGAAGGGAGGAAGGAGAGGAAAGGGGAGGAGGGAAGACAGCTCGGATCTCCAGAACCCACAGAGATGCCAGATGGATGTGGGTGCCTCTCACCCCAGCACAAGGGAGGCAGAGACGATGGCAAACACACTTACATACATGTACACCACATACGAGCACATACACACAAACGCACAAAAGAATGTAAAACTGGCTGGGACAGGGGACTGGAGAGGTGGCTCAGAGGCTAAGAGCATTTGCTGTTCTTCCAGAGGACTACCGTTCGACTCCCAGCACCCACATGGAAGCTTTGTTGCCCTCTTCTGGCCTTCAAGGGCATTACACACATACACACACACACACACACACACACACACACACACACACACCAATAAGCATACTGACAATCAAAACACTTATACAAATAAAAATAAATCATTAAAAAACACTGGCTGCAGGTGTAGCTCAGCAGTGGAACACTAGCATGCACAAGCCTGTGGGGTTGATTCCCTAGTACCACACAAGCACCAAAATGGGCAAATTTCCAACATCGTTTGATTTAAAAAAAAAAAAAAAAA
>VZQC01009314.1:2087577-2113976 GCA_009823505.1 Rhizomys pruinosus
TTAGTGACCAAAAAAAAAAAAAAAGAAAATTACTAAAATTTAAACCAGCAGGTTACACAGTTGAGGAGAAAATTAGTGACCAGGAGAGCTCTGAGAAAGCCCCAGAGACAGAGACAGAGACAGAAGAGCAGGCAGAAGCCAAGTGTGGTGGCGCACGCCTTTAATCCCAGCACTAGAAAGGCAGAGGCAGGTGGATCTCTGAGTTCAAGGCCAGCCTGGTCTACATAGTGAGCTCCAGGCCAGCTGGGACTAAAGGGAGACTTTGTCTCAAAAAGACCAAAAAGGGGGGGGGGGCTGGAGAGATGGTTCAGCAGTTAAGAGCACTGACTGCTCTTGCAGAGGACCCGGGTTCGATTCCCAGCACTCACATGGCAGCTAAGAACCATCTTTAACTCCAGTTCCAGAGAAACCCGACACCCTCTTCTGACCTCCGAGGCATTGCACAACATGGGTGCACCTACCTACATGCAGACAGTACACTCATACACATAAAAAATAATAAATAAAAAAATTTTTTAAAGGAGCAGGCAGAGACCTGAAGGAGGCAGGAAGACTCAAGCCCTTCTGACCAGAAGCCTTTGAAGGGGATGGAAGAGAGCCAGGTAGCCACCAAACAGGACAGCTCTAAGTCTCCAAATAATGGGAAATGTGGGGTTCTATACAGGGCTCAAGTAGAAGACACAGTCAGAGCAACACCTACATTCTGTGGAGAAAATGCAGAATATTATCAGACAGAATTTGGGGGCCAGGGAGACGAGACAGTTCAGTGGGTAAAGAGCTTGCTGTGCATAGGCTGGAGAGATGGCCTAGCAGTTAAGAGCGCCGACTGCTCTTGCAGAGGACCCGGGTTCGATCCCCAGCACCCACATGGTGGCTGAGAACCATCTTTAACTCCAGTTCGAGGGGAATTCAACACCCTCTTCTGGCCTCCACAGCATTGCACGACACAGGTGCACAAACCTACACACAGACTGTACATTCATACACATAAAAATAAATAAAATAAAATAAAACATTAAAAAAAAGAGCTTGCTGTGCAAGAGCGAGGACCTAAGTTCAGATCCCCAGCACCCAAATAAGGGCTGAGTGTGCCAGTGAGGTCCTGTGCTCCATCCCTGAGGAGGAGGGAGCGGGAGGGTCCCTGGGCTCGCTGGCAACCAGGCCAGTGGAGGCTGCCAGCTCCAGGTTCCGTGAGAGACCCTGTCTCTAAGAACAAGGTGGAGAGTGAACACACACACACAGACATGCACACACGGTTGGGGGGATTTTTTGAGACAGGTTATCATTATGTAGCCTAGGCTGGCTCCCTCATTCCTCTTGTCTTAGCACCAAATGTTATGATTGGTTCCAGGCATGGGTAGTTATGTTTCCCTTTAAAATCTTAAAAGATAGAAAAAGAAACAAGGAGCACTTAAGATGGCTCAGCCACGTGTCATTTTCCCACAAGCCTAGTGACCTGAGCACAACCCCAAGAACCCACGTAGAGGTGGAAGGAGAAAACGGCTCCACAAAGCTGTCCTCTGAGCTCCACACAAGCATTGTGGGCACATGCACCCACCCACAGAGATCACGACATGCACCCACCCACAGATATCACGACATGCACCCACCCACAGAAATCACGACATGCACCCACCCACAGAGATCACAACACGCACCCACCCACAGAGATCACAACATGCACCCACCTACAGATATCACAACATGCACCCACCCACAGATATTATGACATGCACACGCACAATAAATAAATTGTTTTGACTTTTTTGAGACAGGGTCTCCCTGTAGCCCCAGCTGTCCTGGAACTTGCTATGTAGAGCAAGCTGGCCTTGAACTCAGAGATCTGCCTGCCTCTGCCTCCCAAGTGCTGGGATTAAAGGCGTGCACCACCACACCTGGCAATAAATAAATAAAATTTTAAAAAGAAACAGATTACAAAATAAAATAAAATTAGACACATGCAAGAGGTGAATTAAGAAAGCAAGTTTAAAATAAAAAAAAAAAAGAGAGAGAAAAAAAAAGAAAGAAAGCATAGGCCGGGCGTGGTGGCACACGCCTTTAATCCTAGCACTCAGGAGGCAGAGGCTGGCGGATCTCTGTGAGTTCAAGGCCAGCCTGGTCTACAGAGTGAGTTCCAGGCCAGCTGGGGCTACAGGGAGACCCTCTCTCAAAAAAGACCCCCCCCCAAAAAAAAAGAAAGAGAAAGAAAGAAAGAGAGAGAGAGAGAGAGAGAGAGAGAAAGAAAGAAAGAAAGAAAGAAAGAAAGAAAGAAAGAAAGAAAGAAAGAAAGAAAGAAAGAAAGAAAGAAAGAATAAGAACCCTATCTTCATGTATGGAAAGAAAAAGAGCCAAGGGACTGAAGAGATGGCCTAGTGGTTAAGAGTGCCAACTGCTCTTGCAGAGGACCCGGGTTCAATCCCCAGCACCCACATGGTGGCTGAGAACCATCTTTAACTCCAGTTCCAGGGGAATTAGACACCCTCTTCTGACCTCCTCGGCATTGCACGACACAGGTGCACAGACCTGCATGCAGACAGTACTTTCATACACATAAAAAATAAATAAAATTTTAAAAAAAGAAAAAGGGCTAAATTCTTCCTTCAGGGAAGGTTAGTGCAGGACTGGAGAGATGGCTCAGAGGTTGAGAGCACTGGCTGTTCTTGCAGAGGACCCAGATTCAGTTCCCAGCACCCATATGGCTGCTCAAAACTGCTTATAGCCAGGTGTGGTGGCACACGCTTTAATCCTAGCATCCGGAGGCAGGCGGATCTTTGTGAGTCCAAGCCTGGTCTACAGAGAGTTCCAGGACAGCCAAGGCTATAGGGAGACCCTGTCTTGAAAAAACAAAACAAAAAAACTGCTTATATCTCCAGCTCCAGAGGATCTGATGCCCTCTTTTGGCCTCTAATGACACTGCACTCATATGCATACATATACATAATTAAAAATAAAAACAAAATATTAAGAAAAAGATCAAAACAGGGGCTGGAGAGATGGCCTAGCGGTTAAGAGCGCCTACTGCTCTTACAGAGGACCCGGGTTCGATCCCCAGCACCCACATGGTGGCTGAGAACCGTCTGAAACTCCAATTCCAGAACTCCAGTTCCAGGGGAATCCGACACCCTCTTCTGACCTCCGCAGCATTGCACGACATGGGTGCACAAACTTGCATGCAGACAGTACATTCATACACATACAGAAATAAATAAAAATTAAAAAAAAAAGAAAAAGATCAAAACAATAGCTAGGGAGATGGCTCAGCAGGTAGGAGTGCTTGCTATGCAAGCATGAAGACTTGAGTTCAAATCTGCATGACATACATAAAAGCTGGGCACACCTATGCATCCTTGTAACCCCAGCATTGGGAGGTAGAGACGGGTAGGTCCTGGGAACTCAGTCTAACCCAAACGGTGAGCTCCAGGTTCAGTGAAAGACCCTGTCTCAAGGGAATACAGCAGAAAGAAATAAAACGGGACACTGATGTCCTCCTCTGGCCCTGCAGATACACAAACCCCAACACACACACACACAGCAGGGTAGATGGACACATTCTCTGACACCAAATCCAGGAGGTGGGTCACCACAGCTGCACAGTTACTCTAGGATGACATAAGCCAGGAGTGAAACAGTCCACAGTGAGGGGGCGATACCACAAATAATGATTAGGAAAAACAGAAGACTGGTAAGAAAAAGTACGTGGCTCAGTCAAGATAAACACAGATCAAATGCAAATTAAAGCACAACAGTGTGAGTTGGGAAATAACATGGTTGGGGCTGAAGTAAAACAATGATAAAGTGAGAGGCTGGAGGTAGAGACCTGGGACCTAAGGCAGGTAAAATCCCGGGCTCAGCTGGGTGTGGTGGCGCACACCTTTAAGCCCTGCAGAGGCAGGCGGATCTCTGTGAGTTCAAGGCCAGCCTGGTCTACCCAGCAAATTCCAGGCCAGCCTGAGCTAGAGGGAGACCCTGTCTCAGAAAGATTTAAAAAAAAAATGTGCTCAGAAAAAAAGGTGTGCATGGGAGTGGGTATATATGTGTCTGCAAGTGTATATGTGTGGTGTGGGATGTGTGTGTGTGTGTGTGTGTGTGTGTGTGTGTGTGTGTGTGTGTGTGTAGGTCAGAGGACAGCCTGCATGAGTCAGTTCTCTCCTTCCACTACAGGAGTCCTGAGCATCACACATGGGTTTCAGGCTTGGCAGCAAGCACCTTTATCTGCTGAACCATCTGGCCAGCCTCTACTTCTTTGATACCTGGGGCTCACTAAGTACACTAGGCTGGCCTGCCAGCAAGTGCCAGAAACCTGCTTGTTTACCCTCCTTAGCGATAGGATTACAGGTGTGCCACCACACCTGGTTTTTTGTTTGGTTTTAATAGGCTGGGGATCGAACTCAGAACTCAAATCTTTATGCTTGCAAAGCAAGCACTTTACCAAGCAAGCACTTTAACTGGCTTGTCTCCCAGCCTGAGGTGTTAATATTTTAACTCTGAACACGTGGGGGGAGTTTCTAAAATCCAAATAGACAAGAAGGTATAAAAAAGAAAGACAGTTGGCATGGTACCCAGAAAACAGCATGGATAATCTATTAACGTGGATAAGCAGGTTAGATAAACAATTATTTTCACATAGGACAATAAGAGTTGGGCATGGTGTTATATACCTATGATCCCAGAACATGGAAGAAGAGTTCAAGTTCTAGGACAGCCTGGGCTACATATGAGTTCCAGACTAGTCTGAGCTATGCAGTGCAATCCTCCTTCAAACATTCAAGGGCTGGAGCCAATGAGATGGCTATGTGGGTAAAGACACTTGCCACCAGGTTTGACGACCTGAGTTCCATCCCTGAACTCACATGGCAGAAGGAAAGAACCAACTGTACAGACTGTCTCTCTCTCTCTCTCTCTCTCTCTCTCTCTCTCTCCCTCCCTCCCCCCTCCCTCCCTCCCCTTCTCCTCGCCTCTCAGATACACACAGAGTATGGTAGTACAGGCTGTCTTTTGACAAATTAAATAAATAAATAAATAAATAAATAAACTTTTAAATTAAAATTTTTTTTTAATTTTTATTTATTTTTCGTATGTGTATGAATGTGCTGTATGCATGCAGGTCTGTGCACCCATGTCGTGCAATGCCACGGAGGTCAGAAGAGGGTCTCGGATTCCCCTGGAACTGGAGTTCTCCTGGAATTGGAGTTACAGACGGTTCTCAACCGCCATGTGGGTGCTGGGGATCGAACCCGGGTCCTCTGCAAGAGCGTCAGTGCTCTTAACCGCTAGGCTATCTCTCCAGCCCCAAACTTTTAAATTTTAAAACCAAGAAATGAAGATTTAACTCTGGTAGAGAACTTGCCCAGGCCCTGAGTTTAAGCCTCAGTAAAACAAAGTAATACATGACACAGGGAAGTCGAAAGTGATGACAGGAAAAGAGATTTACCAGGTAAGCAGTAAACAAATGAAAAGTAGTTTTTATTTGCTTTTTTTTTTTCCTTAAAAAAGAGATATGCGGATGAGTGTTTTGCCTGCGTGTAAGTGCAACCATGCTATGAAAAGCCAGCAGAGGCCAGAAGAGGGCATCGTATCCTCTGGAATTTGAGTTACAAATGGTCATTAGCTACCATGTGGGTTCTAGAAACCAAACCCAGGATCTCTGGAAGAGCATCCAGTACTCTTAACCTCTGAGCCATCTCTTCAGTTGAAGAAAGTGATTTTAGAGAAAACTATTAAGAGGACAGGAGATGGGCTGGAGAGATGGCCTAGTGGTTAAGAGAGCCAACTGCTCTTGCAGAGGACCCCGGTTCAATCCCCAGCACCCACTTGGCGGCTAAGAACCATCTGTAACTCCAATTCCAGGAGAACTCCACTTCCAGGGGAATCTGATGCCCTCTTCTGACCTCCATGGTGTTGCACGACACGGGTGCACAAACCTACATGCAGACAGTACATTCATACACATAAAATAAATAAATAAATAAATAAATAAATAAATAAATAAATAAATAAAATTTTAAAATAAGAGGACAAGGAGAGACATTATGTAGATGAATAAATATTAAAAAAAACCAAAACTTTAAAAGAGGCTCCACGAGCTAAGGCACACATCACTACACAGAATCTATAAAATGAAACAAAGGTGGTAACTGTTCAAAAGAAATTTACAAATTCATGATCACAAAGAGGAAATACTACTATATTTTTTCTCTGTGTGGATGTATGTGTGTGTAGGTATGTGTGCACTCATGTGTGCACAACTGTACATTTGTATACAAGTGCACATGTGGGGGGGCATACGTACATGTATGTGCACCTGTGGAGACCAGAGGACAACCCCAGATGTCAACCTCAGGCATGCTGTCTACCTCCTATGAAGCAGGGTCACCAATTAACTGGACTGGCTGGTCAGTGAGCCTCAGGGCCCCCTAGCTCTGTCTCCCCTAGAATTGGGATCACAAGCACACACTACCACAAAGGCTATTTCATATGGGTTCTGGGGATTAAAGCCAGGTCCCAATGAGCATCTCCCTAGTCCTCTTAAGTGATTTTTCTCAAATGAAAATAAAGGGACATTAGAATACAGCAGTTAAATAATAAATAATCTCACAGGCATAGGACACTCTAGACAAAAAAAAAACAATTTTTTTGTTTTTTTTTTCTTTTCTGAGGCGCAGATGGAGCAAAAGGGAAAGAGGAGGAAGCCTACTAGACAGGCAGGTTCTCTCCCTCTGCTCCCTGGCTGCCACAGGGTGAGCAGCTCTGCTCTTGGAGCCTCCACCACGATGCTCTGCCTCACCACAGCCCAGAAGTAATGGAGCTAGCCAGCTGTGAGCTGAAACCTGTCAAACCATGAGCCCAAACCCTTCCCTCCTCCTCTAAGCCTCCCCTCTGTTAGGCATTCTGTTACAGTGATGAAAATTTAACACAACAAATCATAGCCTGAGAGTAGAGGATGGTGCACGTGAGGAAACCCAGGAAGCAGGCCCCACGTCCACATAGCAAGAGCAGGAACACGGCTGTCGTAGACCCAGGTAGGGAAGTTCAAAGGTGCTCACCATTAAAAGGAAACCACACAGACGAGACACAAATCAAATGTGACCAATTAAGCCCAGGTATCGGTTCACAGTGACAGAGTGCTGCGTTCTGCGCTGTTCTGTGCTCTGGGAGTGATTCATTATTTTTAAAAGGAAAAGGAAAAGGGAAAAAAAGCCACAGGCATGCATTTAGGAATGGAAACAACTGCTTGCAGGCCTTAATTATGAATGTTCTGGAAACAGTAGGGACAGCTAGCTAAAAGGGAAAGGCTCTTCCTGTCAGGAGGGAAGCTGGGTCCTCCCCCAGCCCACACTGCAGCCCAGGAGTGCTGGAGGCCCCAGGCCACCCTGACAGACAGGGCCTGGGATGGAAGCTTCCAGTCTGGCCTGCAGCTCAGGATGCACTGGGAGAAGCACTGGGCGCTCTACCCACCGTCTCACCCTCAATCCCAGAAGCCCAGTTGTCCTGGGGCAAAGCAGGGGCCGGTTCCTCCGTATCGTCACATCCTGGGATGGTACCCATGCTGCCTCTGGGCTGCTTTCCATAGGGCCATGTCAGGACAGGAAGCAGCACCTGTCCCCCCATGTAGCTTCAGGCCCAGGGAGCTGTGACTCTTGCTGTGAGTCAGCACCCATGTCTCACTCAGGCTGGTGATACTGAAAGGAGTTGGCCTCGGGACAAGTTAAAAGATGCCACCAGCAGGTGGAGCCCTGAGTGCCCCCAATTCCAGCTCCCCTCCCTGGCTGCTCAGAGTTCTGCGAGACCATTTCAACTCAGCCTCAGCATTAGCATGTGGCTATGACATCACATTCTACATATGTGTGTGTGCACAAACACTTATTCTTGGTACTGTCTGGGTTTTTTTTTTTTAATGACAAGAGTCTCATGTATCCCAGGCTGGCCTCAAACTTACTATGTAGCCAAGGATGACCTTTAACTTCTAATCCTCCTGCCTCTAACTCCTGAGTGCTGAGATTATAAGTATGCAACACCATGCCCAGTTTATGGGGGGCTAGGAATCTAACTAGAGCTTCATAAATATTGAGTAAGCATCCTACCAACTAAGGCACATCCCCAGCCCATCACTAGGGGATTCTAGGCAGGTGCTGTACTACTAAGCCACACCCTAGCCCCTTACTGGGGGATTCTAGGCAGGAGCTCTACCACTGACCCATGCTCCCAGCCCCTCACCGGGGGATTCTAGGCAGGTGCTCTACCACTGAGCCATGTTCCCAGCCCCTCACTGGGAGATTCTAGGTAGGAGCTCTACCACTGAGCCACGCTCCAAGGTCTTAGTCCAGTGGATTAGGCTTGCCCTGTATTCAATATGTGCCCATGCAGGCATGCCTTGGATTCAGTATGTATCCAGGCAGGCTTTGAACTTGAGATCCTCTTGCCTTGGTCTCTGAAACAGCACAGACTACCAGGCCTCACTATGATATTTCTCACACAGCTTCCCAGGGTAGCTAGAAAAGGAGTAGATGAGGGAATGGGAAAGGTACTGGAGAAGACAGTCTCAGAATCACAGGGCTAACTGATTTCACAGGGGAGGAGAACTGGGCACACTTACAGTTGCGCCTGCTTTTCTGCAAGTTCTTTGGTTTTCTCCTATAAAGGAAAAAGTAAAACAAAAGCAAATATTAGAAAAACAGGACAACTCAGAGATATGTTCAAGTGCACACGGTTCTGGCCCAGTGAGATGGCTCAGTAGGGAAATGCACTTGCCACACAGGCCTGAGGACCTGAGTCTGATCCCCAGAACACAAATAAAGGTGAAAGAGAGGGGCACTGTGGGCGGATCTGAGCACTGCAAGTGGGATACACATGCCTCCGTGCAGGGTGGGCTCTGATGAAAAAGTAGCAAGGTGCAACTGCTCCCTTAAACATCATCTGTTGTTGCCGAGACAGGATCTCACTGAGTATCCCTGGCTGGCCTGGAACATGCTAGGCAGATGAGGCTAGACTCGACCTCACAGAGATCTGCCTGCCTCTACCTCCCAAGTGCTGGGATTAAAGGTGTGTGCCACCACTCCTGGTTCTTAAACATCTTTTCAAGTTTATTCTATGTTAAAAGGATTGACTGCGCCATTTTCCTGAGCAATGGTAGTCAGACCTGATAGTGGAAACGTCACTACAGAACCGCAAATCTGACAAGGGTGTGCAGAATTTGACAAAGTAGAGCTTCATCCACTGCTTCTCGCCATTGAGAGTATTACCAGGGCGGCGCCGGGCATAGCAGTGAACATCTGCAATCCCAGCACTCCAGGTCAGGAGATGGAAGCAGGAGAGTCCAGGCTAGACTGGGCTACATAAAAAACCCAAGTCAGCCTGGGCCATGACGCCCTGCCTCAAACAAACAAACAAACAAAAACTTTTAGGCAGGTCTCATTTTCTAGATTAAGAATTCATATTTTGGCCGGGCGTGGTGGCGAATGCCTTTAATCCCAGCACTTGGAGGCAGAAGCAGGCGGATCTCTGTGAGGTCAAGGCCAGCCTGGTCTACAGAGTGAGCTCCAGGCCAGCTGGGACTAAAAGGGAGACTCTGTCTCAAAAATTAAAAAAAAAGAATTCATATTTCTAAGGAGCATATTACATAAAAGCCCTATGCTTTACATATTTTTTCAATTAAAAAATGATGATGATGATGATGATGATGATGATGTGTTTGAGTGTTTTGCCTGCATGTAAATCCACCTGTGGCACACAATGCCTGTGGAGACCAGAAGAGGGCACTGGATCTCCTGGACTGGAGTTACAGAAGGTTGTTGGTCAGCATGTGCATGCTGGGAACTGAACCCGAGTTATCTGCAGAGTAGCTACTGCACTGCACTGCAGAGCCATCTCTCCAGCCCCTTTATGTCTTTAATACCAAAATCTTATACCAAAAATTACAGCCCTCCTATTTAAGAGTTTCATAACTTCATTTTCCTCAACAAATTTTATTGAAAAGATGCCAAATTTAATCAATGAACAGCTAAAAAAAATTTTAAGTTTGTTTTATTTTTTGGTCTTTTTGAGACAGGGTCTCCCTTTAGTCCCAGCTGGCCTGGAGCTCGCTATATAGACCAGGCTGGCTTTGAACTCACAGAGACCACTTCCCTCTGCCTTCCCAGTGCTGGGATTGAAGGCATGCACTACCATGCCCAGCAAGTTTGTTTTATTTTTATTTTACATATGTGAATACTTTGCATGTAAGTACATCATATGTGCCTGTTCCCAAGAAAGCCAGAAGAGAGTGTCACATCCCCTGGAACTGGAGTTACAGATGGTTGTTAGCTACCATGCGGGTGCTGGGAACTGAACTTGGATCCTCTACAAGAGCAGGAAATGCTTCTAACCAGAGTCAACTCTCCAACATTTAACAAAAATGTTAAAGGTGGAAAGAGAAAAAGACAACCAACTCCACTAAATTGTCCTCTGACCTACATCTGTGTGCACTGCAGCACAGATACCCATCTACACATCATGCACACAACTAATAATAATGGGAAGAAAGGAATGGACTCCTCAGTACCCATCATTCCATCTCAATGAAAACCATAGCAGGCAACTGCAGACTCCTGTGCTCTGCTGGGAACTCTAAGCTATGCTGCAAAGAACCTTTTCCACTGACCCACGTATCCTGTGATTCGTGCACACGACCTGCACATTTCCTATAATAGAAACAGTTCACGCCTGAAGCTCACCCAAAAACCAGCCATTAAAATACCAGAAGTGATGGGACATTCTGCAAGCTGTAGAATGAATGTCTGTTGTATCCCTTCCTGTTATGTACAGTTTGTGAATGTGGTGTGTGTGTTTCTCTATCACTCTCTGACTTATTTATTTACTTACTTAGAGACAGGGTCTCTCACTGAACCTAGAGCTCTCTGTTTCAGCTAGTCTGCCCTCCCAGTCCTGGAATTAGACAGATGCCTCTGGATAAGCCAAGTAAAGATGACTGTGGGTCTCCAGCAACCTTGAGCAACTGTAAGCCCTTGGGAGTCAGGTCACCAGCAGGGCAGGAGAAACAAAGACCCTGGGCCATCCCCAGGCAGCCTGTTCCAGGCCTTTCTCAGCCCAGTAGGTGGCACTGCTGAGTTAATGCCAGGAGGATTCCTTTGTGTGTGTGGCCAGGAAGGGTCACCATGTTGGTGGCCACAGATGCTGCTAAATGTCCACGGCTGGTCCTACAACAAGGAATTCTATCCACAGGTCCTTGACCCAGGCTGAGAGAGGTCCTTACCTGGAGGGAAGATGTCAAACGCCCAACAGCTGACTGTCCCACAACCTCACCACCAAGCTCATCTGGAGACCAACTAGGAGACAGCTCAGATGCCCTGGTGGGAAGTACAGGACCTCCAGGCTGTGGTCATGGCAGACCACCAGGAAGGACACAGGCAGAGCTCAGAGGTGGCAGCTGACCCCACAGCAGCTAGACACACTCAGAAGGCAAAGTCCAGCCTAGCACCCTACTACTTGGGAGGTGTAGCAGGGAGGCCAGCTCTTTCCCCAGCCTGACACTACTGTGGGATTATTAGTGGTGGCAAGCTCAGCGGGCTTCCTTGACATGGGCTCCCCGCCCACCACCCCCACACATACCCAGACAGTGTCCCGGACCCTCTTGGCAATCTTGAGCAGGAGATGTCTGAAGGTGCCTGGCTCAAAGTGAGTGGCCGAGTGCTGGATGCAGAGGCAGAGCAGGAAGGCAGGGGTCAGCTTGTGGTCGTCACCCCCCGGCTCTATTAGAGTCATGATCCTCTGCAGCAGAGTGTCCTCCACATCGGGCTCAAACTCCAGGAGCAAGGAACGCCGGCGGATCACAGCAGCAGGCATGGGGGTGGCACTGCGGGTCCGGAGTGTGGTGCCACACATCTTGCAGCTTTGCGGTACAGCCCCGAGGCGGGCCAGGGCACAGGCAGGCAGAGGCTGGGCTTGCAAGGGGTCTTTGAACAGCAACAGGTAGTAGATACCCAGGGAGAGCAGGTCACCATGTTGTAGCACCATGGGGCTCCTTCCCACCTCCGAGAAGTTGACTGAAACAGGTGCCCCTGCAATGGGCTCCAGCACCACCCTGGTCCCTGCCTGGCCACCTTCTGAGGACTGCTGGCGCCGAATGGTGCAGTGCAGGGGCAGGATGTCGGGGGCCGACAAGCTGATGCTCGGCTTGCTGGAGGGTGTGCGCTGGCCCACTGTGTGCCGTTCCCGGCTCAGCACGTACACCAGGCTGTCCTAAAGGGCAGACAGGCAGCTTAGGACACAGTGCCACTCATGCCGGTATAGCATGGCGTCCTCTGCCCCCGCAGCTGAGTCTTCCCAGGCTCTGTTCCCAGGGCTTCTCATGTCCTGGGCTACCCACCCCACAGTCACCAGCAGAACTTAGTAACCTTCCCCTGACCATCCCAGCCTGTCCCAGAGGACAATGCTTCTTACCCAGACCTGACTCATCAAGAGCCAGGACAATGCTGACCTGGGCTAGGACTACCCCCACAAAGTAGTTGTGGGTCCTACTGTTTAGTGTCCAGCTTAGCACTGGGGTCTAGGAGCCCTGACACTGTGAGAGGCTTAGAGAACAGAGAAAAAAACAGGTGACAGGCACGCAGGAGGCCATGAGGACCAGCTCTCCGCACCCAGGGAGAGAAGGGAGCAACGACCCTGGGAGATGAGCCGGTGGCTGAGGCCTATAAGCCCTGCACTCGGGAGGCTGAGGCAGCGGGACTGAAAGTTCAAGGCTTGTCTGGGTTACATAAGCTGTTTCCTAGTAGCTGTGCTACATAGGAAGGCACAATCTGGGGGAAAAGAGAGAGAGAGAGAGAGAGAGAGAGAGAGAGAGAGAGAGAGAGAGAGAGAGAGCTCAGAGACCAAAAGCTCAGCCACCAATATCAGTTCCTGCTGTCTTCTAGACAAGATGACCCTGGTCACCCCTGGGCATCTGTCCCTGTCCTTCCCCCAAAGGCTTGATACATAAGCTGGAAAGTGGACTGAGTCCACAGAGACCCAGGGGATGAGGTCAGTGACAGCTCTTGCCTGGCTGGCTGTTTCTTGCTGGTGCCCAGAGAACAGGCAGTGGCCTAGCACCCACCTCCCACCTCCACGGCTCCTTCCTGCCAGAGGGGCCTGCAGCTCTGAGAGCACTCAGCTGCCTCCGCTGAAAGGAGGACGAGGCCTGACCTCCCTGTCCCTGAGTTGCATGGGGCAGCAGTGTCGGGGCCAGGGGTCGCTCACATGCTGCTGGCTGTACCCCTGCAGGAGCAGCAAGTGCGGGCACTGGTACAGGGAGTAACGCATAGCGTCTGGGGCAGGTTCCTCAGGGCCCTGGGTGGTGTCAGGCAACGTGGGTGCCGGGCTCAGGCTGGTCTCGCTGACCGTGCGGCGCAGCTGGGTAGGTGGGGGGCTCTCAGCAGCCTCAGAGGCAAGAGCTGGGGTTCCCTTGGCTCGGATCCGCTGTAGCCTCCGGGCTTGAGCGTTTATCCCTGGAACAGAATCAGCACGGGGATGGAGTTAGAGGCCTCATCGTAACCCTTTCTCAAGTTGTCCTGCCTAAATCTCACTGAGCTGCTAGGATGCCTGTCATTGTTTTGTCAAAACAGGTCCGTCCACTGGTCATGTCTTTTTCAAAGTCTGGACATTGCCTTGCTGACCCAAGGAGTCCCCAGGTAATCACAGAGCAGGCAGCCCTGCTGTCTACATCCTGTGGCTCAGAGACCTACCTCGGCTGGCATCATGGCCCCAACACCAAACCCACCTGGGGGTCAGGCTTCTTCCCCATCACAGCAGCACCCATGCATGGAGCCCCAGCCCACACAGCTGTGGCCCACACCTGCTCTGTTCCCAGCCTGCCTATCATGGCAAGCTCAAATCCTTGGGGACAAGATACTCTGGCTAAAAGGGACAGAGCCAGTCAAACGCTTTACAAGGAGGAAAGGATCAAGCTGCCAGTCACCCTCAGGTCAGCTTCTGTCACAGCATGGCTGCCAGCATGAGTCCTTCCAAGCCAAAGCAGCTGCAAACACGTCACAAATGAACACACATATACACGCATACAAATATACACACACTCAGTAAACACACACAAATATATACACAACAAATATATACAAATGCATATATTCATATATACAAAGTACAGATAGAAATGTACACAGATATACATGGACACAAACAATAAAACACATACATACTCCTACAACCACACACAAACACCTCCTATACTGCATACTCCCTATGTATAACACACATGTACAGAAACATAAATGCATGCATATGTACTCCCAGCTATATACACATATAGACTCACATACACATACATGCACACACACCATGCAGAAATAACACACACACCCCATGAAACATTTTAAAAGCTGCATGCTCTCAAATACAGGAAATGCCCTCTAAACTCCGGCTGCTGGGAAAGCTGTCCAGGATAGATGATAGAGCCCTGGGGACCCCGCACAGTGTTCCCAGTTGACCCCAGCGTTTTCTTCCCTGCGCCCTCTGCTGAGTCCCCTCTGCGAAGCTTTGTTCCCATCTTTTCCTCTAGCCATCACAAAAAGAAGCAGAAAAAAGCTAGAAGAGGCAGGCTAGGAACAGCGGCTGGGAAAAGGCTGGGAACAGGCCTTACCGGGAGCTGGTGGCTGAGCCCTGAGCTCTGCCCTTCCTTCCAGAAAGCTGCCTGTGCATCTGCAGCCCGCAGGGGGCCGAGGCTGCAGGATGGATGCAGGCCAGTCACACTGCCAGGCTGTGAGACTGCTCTGTCTGCTGCAGAGCCCAGCTGACCAGGCCTGCAAGAGCCAGGTGCCCAGCAGGTGGGGCCGGAGCCCCCTGCCCTGCCCTGCCCTGCCCTGCCCTGCTCTGCCACTAATCTCAAAGACTTGCCTGCTGCTCAGCCTTGGCCTCACTGAAAAACTGAGACCAGATTTGAAAGAAGAAAATACAATACAAAATGATGCCCTAGCTTTCAAGCATTCCCCAGACCCAGAGCTGGTGACTGGAGAGAAGGTGATTCCCCCAAACCGTCAAAGTTCTGGGGCTTCAGGAGCGGCTGAACTGAAGACGGCCTCCTCTCTTTAGCTTATTGGGGTTCCCAGAGGGCCTGAAGGCATCAGGGGTGTTCACAGCTGACTGCAGCCCTGTCATTTTGAGAGACACACTACCCTCTCAGATGTGCCTCTCCTAACTTGAGCCAATCTAACCTGCCTGCCTATCAGGATGGATGCCCACACAGAAGCCCACCGCTGGGTCCTGTTTCTCGGTTGTGGCAAGTCAGTGAGCTCCCAGCCTGGGGCCAGGAGCGGAGGGCCAGGCTCTGGGTCTGGGCAGTAGTGGCTGGATCTGCACTCAAGGCCACTGGCACCCAGAACTGAGAGCAGGCTCTGCAGCAGCCACAGAATGGACAGTGATCCTATCATGCCTCACTCCTCCTCTGTCCACTGTGAGACAGTCAGTGACATTGTAAACACTCATGCATGTGTTCTCCCTCCCCCTAAACCCTCTCTCTCTCTCTCTCTCTCTCTCTCTCTCTCTCTCTCTCTCTCTCTCNAGGCATTAGCTCAGTAATGACATTTGAGGGGGACCCGGTCAATGTAAAGCACTCAGATCATCAGACAAGTCCTAGAAATTAAAATTATCTATGCTAACCAAAGTCTCCTTCCACCTTTACTACTTAGCAGACTTTCCTTATTGCATGTAAGCCCTGTGTATTGCTCTAGACATGTCATAAGTATCCAATCATTTATTGCTCATAAATAACCCTATCCTGTAGGAACTAACATTTACACCCTTGTTTGTGCAAAAAAAAAAAAGCTGGTAAACTGCATTTTAATCTAGCCACGTGCACATGGCTCTTCATGAACAACACTTTCTTCTGTCTCAGCAAAATGTTAACACTCCTTCTGGGGGGTGGGGATGTAAACACCACCCACCCTCTCCTCCCTTGACCCCAACAAAATACATCCTGGGCTGGGAAACCAATGAGTTTATTAGGCTTACTAACAGAGCAATGGGTGAAGGGTACTTACAGGAGTGTGAGTGCTCTCCACTAAGGCCTATTAGAAAGTCTTCACCCAGGGCTGGAGAGATGGCCTAGCGGTTAAGAGCGCTGACCGCTCTTGCAGAGGACCCGGGTTCGATCCCCAGCACCCACATGGCGGCCGAGAACCGTCTGAAACTCCAATACCAGGAGAACTCCAGTTCCAGGGGAATCCGAGACCCTCTTCTGACCTCCGCGACATTGCACGACACGGGTGCACAGACTTGCATGCAGACAGTACATTCATACACATACAGAAATAAATAAAATTAATAAAAAAATTTTTAAAAAAAGAAAGTCTTCACCCAAGCATGGATGATGGCTTCCCCCATAGCCACATAAATAGTCCCTTCTTTAGTCTTCCGCAGCCTATGGGAAGTGACCCTTGTGGCTCCTCCTTCTAAGCTGTGCATAAATGGAGGGTGGGGCGAGTTGGGGAGAGGAGGCATGAGCAGTCAACAGGCCCAGCTGTGAGGATCTTTGGGAAGTGAGCATCGCTGGGCTCAGGAAGATGACGTATGTCTGACTCAGAGAACCGTCCTACACAACCAAAATCCTGCTGGGAAATGAGCTGTACAAACAGCCATAGACCATAAGCTCAGTGTGAGGTGAAGTGTTGAGACAGAGAGGTGCTGTTTGCTCCTCTTCGATGATCCTTTTCCTGCCTTTCTGCCTAAATGGATCGTCTCAAGCCCAACTCCTGTCATGTTTCCTGCACTCAGAAATTGGCAGCTCTGACACCTGCTTCCCAGGTCTTATTACGTATCTTCATGAAGTATTAACCATACCAACACAACTGGCTATCCTCTGTTGTCTCCTGTCATTGTCTTAATCCCAGCACTCAGGAGGCAGAGGAAGGCTTATCTGTGAGATCAAGGTCATCCTGGTCTACAAAGTGAGTTACAGGCCAGCTGGGACTACAGACAGATTTATCTTAAAAAAAGAAAACAACAACAATAAATTTTTGTTAATTATGTGGCTGCATATGTATTAATGAAGGTCCCCACAGACTCCAGAAAAGGGCATTGGATCTTCTGGAACCCCCTGGAGTTGAAATTACAGGAAGGAGATTATGAGCCATCTGATGTGAATGCTGAAAACCTAATTCTTGTCCTTTGGAAGAACAGTGTATGCTCTTAACTGCCAAGCCTTCTCTCCAACCCTAAAATTTTCTTTTTCTGATGTAAATAGCTTCTCAAGCAAATGGTAAGCTTCTCAAGGTAGGGACGTGTAGCCTCCTCTTTGTAGCAGGTGGACTGTATTCACTCACTAGTAAATGACCGCCTGGGGCTTGATTTTCAGGATACCAAAGTGCTTTGTAGGAAGATGAATCTCTATCACAGCCTTCATAACCAAGCAGTGATTTTGCCCTCATACCACAGTGCTCTCATGATCTCCTTACAAGAACAAAAGAAACTAAGTCAAAAACTAAAGACTAGCACTGGGAGTATAGCCCAGTGGGTAGAATTCTTGTCTAAGCATACAGAAAGCTTTGAGTTCAATCCCCAGAACTGCATAACTGGGTACAGTGGCCCACACATGTAATCCCAGCACTCAAGAAGTAGGGGGATGGATCAAAGACCTCAACGTGAAACCCCAAACTCTGAAGGCGATAGAAGAAAAAGTTGGCAGTAACCTACAAGACACAGGCGTAGGAAAAGACTTCCTAAATCAGACAGCATCTGCTCAAGAAATAAGATCGACAATTGACAAATGGGACCTCATTAAATTCAAAAGTTTCTGTACATCAAAAGAAACTATCAAGGAAGTGAAGAGGAAATCCACAGAGTGGGAGGAAACCTTCACCTCAGATACATCTGACAAAGCATTGATTTCCAGAATATATAAACTACTCAAAAAACAAAGAAGAAAGAAAGCAAATGACCCACTCAAAAGATGGAGCAAAGAACTGAACAGAGACTTCACAAGTGAGGAATTAGAGATGGCTGAGAAACATCTTAAAAAGTGTTCAACATCACTAATAATTAAGGAAATGCAAATAATTAAAACCACTTTAAGATATCATCTCACTCCAATAAGACTGGCTAGGATGAAGAAAACAAATGATACCTAAGTACTGGAGAAGTTGTGGGGAAAGGGGAACACTCATCCACTGCTGGTGGGAATGTAAACTCATACAGCCACTATGGAAAGCAGTGTGGAGAACCCTTGGAAGACTCAAAATGAACTTGCCCACCTGACCCAGTCATACCATTCCTGGGTATAAACCCACAAGACTTATCTTACAGCAGAGATACATGCACAGACATGCTTATTGCAGCTCTCTTCACAATAGCCAAGAGCAGGAACCAACTCAAGTGCCCCTCAACTGACAGGTGGATAGAGAAAATGTGGTACATCTACACAATGCAGCGGTAAAGAAACATGACATCATGAACTTTTCAGGTAAATGGATGGAGCTAGAAGATATCATGCTAAGTAAAGTAACACAGTCCCAGAAAAACAAAAGACAGATGGTATCCCTAATTGTATGGTGAACTGAGAAACGTTAATGTGATCTGAAAACAAGTGTGCTCTTATATTGTGAATCCCTTAAAAAATGAATAAATAAATAAATAATAAATAAATAAACCTGATAGTCATCTACACTAAAAACACCAGTCTGGATTGCATGATACCCTGCCTGAAAAACAAGACAAAAGTAAAGGCTGGGTTAACCTTTTAAAATGTGGAGGAAAATAGTATTGCCTAAGCCTTTATCTTTAAAAAATGTTTATGGGGCTGGAGAGATGGCCCAACGGTTAAGAGTGCCGACCGCTCTTACAGAGGCCTCAGGTTCTATCCCCAGCACCCACATGGCGGCTGAGAACCGTCTGAAACTCCAATTCCAGGAGAACTCCAGTTCCAGGGTTATCCGACACCCTCTTCTGACCTCCGCGGCATTGCACAACACGGATGCGCACACCTGCATGCAGACAGTACATTCATACACATACTGAAGTAAATAAAATTTAAAAAAATTTTAAATGTTTATGAAATCTGAGCCATTTTAAAAAGCAAACATGGAGGACAATGGCACTGGGCAGGAAATAAATTCCTGGGCACTGGACACTGACACGATAGGCAGAAATGACAGCTTTATTACTGCTTTCTGAGGAAGTGGCCAGCCACTGCAGCCAGGGCCCAGTGGTGCCATGTACCATTCTCAGATTTGCTAGAGAACCATCCACCTGATGACTGCTTCCTCATCGGCCTCTCAATCAGTCCCTCCATCCTGATCAACAAGCCAAAAGAGGGATGAGGTTTACACTGCAAAGAGGTGACCTTTCCCAGATACTATCCAAGCTGTTGGTGTAGTGACCAAAGTTGGAGAGCTCTGCTACAGGGAGATTTGATCAAGGGAAGAAGGAAGACTCTTAAAACCACAAGACCGGGGCTGGAGAGATGGCCTAGCGGTTAAGAGCGCCGACCGCTCTTACAGAGGACCCGGGTTCGATCCCCAGCACCTACATGGCGGCTGAGAACCGTCTGAAACTCCAATTCCAGGAGAACTCCAGCTCCAGGGGAATCCGAGACCCTCTTCTGACCTCCGCGGCATTGTACGACACGGGTGCACAGACCTGCATGCAGACAGTACATTGATACACATACAGAAAAACAAAACAAAACACAAGACCAGTAGCCTTTGCTGATGTTTGTGCACTGAAATGGAGGAGAACAGATGTGAAAGTAAGAGCTTGTGCCTTTACAATGAAATATGCCTCTCACCAAACACAAGGGCCCCTCATCCTTCCATTCTTGGGATGATTTGAACAAATGAACCTGCTGCAGTGTTGATGGAACTGCTATTCATTAGAGTGGATTGCTTCTTTTATAGAAAGATAACAACAACTTACCTAAGGGATGCTAAAAACACCAGAAAACTCCTAGAAATAATTAAGAGTTTCAGTAAAGTGGCAGGATACAAAATTAACCTAGAAAAATCAGTAGTCTTTCTTTACACCAACAATAAACAATTGGAGAAGGAATACAAGGAGAACTTCCCACTCACAATAGCCTCAAAAACAATAAAATACCTAGGAACAAACCTAAGCAAAGACACCAAAGATCTCTACAAAAAAAAAACTTTAAGCCCCTGAAGAAGGAGATTGAAGAAGACATCAGAAGATGGAGAGACCTCCCATGGACTGGGAAAATTAATCTAGTAAAAATGTCCATTCTACCCAAATTAATATACAGATTCAATGCACTCCCAATTAAAATTCCCAAGAATTTCTTCACAGGCTTGGAAAAAAATTCTTAATTTCATATGGGAAAACAAAAGACCCTGAATAACCAAAGCAACCCTGAGTGAAAAGAGCAATACAGAGGAGCTCTCTATACCAGACTTCAAACTATACTACAGAGCTATAGTCATAAAAACAGCCTGGTGCTGGCACAAAAACAGACCTGTAGACCAATGGAACAAAACTAAAGATCCAAACTTGAGCAGATACAATTTCAGCCACCTCATATTTGACAAGGGGGCCAAGAAGACACAATGGAGAAAAGACAGCATCTTCGGCAAGTGGTGTTGGCAAAACTTGTAGAAGAATGAAATTAAACCCCTACCTCTCGCCCTGTACAAAAGTCAACTCCAGATGGATTAAAGACCTCAACATGAAACCCCAAACTCTGAAAGCAATAGAAGAAAAAGTTGGCAGCAGACTATAAGACATAGGCATAGAAAAAGACTTCCTAAATCAGACAGCAGCTGCACAAGAATTAAGGTCAACAATTGACAAATGGGACACCTCATTAAACACAAAAGCTTCTGTACATCAAAAGAAACAATCAAAGAAGTGATCCCACAGAGTGGGAGGAAACCTTCACTGCAGAAACATCTGACAAAGCATTGATTTCCAGAATATATAAACTACTCAAGAAACAAAGAAGAAAGAATACAAATGACCCACTCAATAGATGGAGCAAAGAGCTGAACAGATACTTCACCAGTGAGGAATTAAGAGATGGCTGAGAAACATCTTAAGAAGTGTTCAACATCACTAATCATTAAGGAAATGCAAATCAAAACTACTTTAAGATATCATCTTACTCCAATAAGTCTGGCTAGGATCAGGAAAACAAATGATACCAAGTGCTGGAGAGGTTGTGGGGGAAAAAGGAACACTCATCCACTGCTGGTGGGAATGTAAACTCGTACAACCACTATGGAAAGCAGTGTGGAGAACCCTTGGAAGACTTGGAATGAACTTGCCACCAGACCCAGCCATACCACTCCTGGGCATGTACCCATAAGACTCACCCCACCACAGAGATACATGCACAGCCATGTTTATTTCAGCTCTCTTCACAATAGCAAGGAGCTGGAACCAACCCAAATGCCCCTCAACTGACGAGTGGATAGAGAAAATGTGGTACATCTGCACAATGGAGTTCTATGCAGTGGTAAAGAAAGATGACATCATGAACTTTGCAGGTAAATGGCTGGAGCCAGAAGATATCATGCTGAGTGAAGTAACACAGTCCCAGAAAAACAAACGACGAATGGTATCCCTCATCTGTGGATGTAGCACCAAGTTACCTAATTGTATGGCAAACTGAGCAACGTCAATGTGATCTAAAAACAACTGGGCTCTTATGTTGTAGAAACCTTAAAAATAAACAAAGAAAAATAAATAAATAAATATTTAAAATTAAAAAAAAAGGCAGTCAATTCACAGTATGACTGTGCCTACAGCTGGCAGGCTAGAGGGAGGAGGAGGGATACTAATGCTGTCATGGATGTGCTGTGTTCAATAGGAAGGCCTGTGTGCAACATACAAGATGTATGGTCAACTTTATCAGTAGCATTTTTCTATTTATTGATTTTACTGTTTTGGGGTGTGTGTGTGTGTGTGTGTGTGTAGACCAGAGGACAACATTGGGTGTCATTACCCAGCCACTGTCCACCTAGCTGTTGGAGGTTTTTTTTTTTTTTCATTTTTTATTATGCCAGATATGGTGACACACACTTTTAATTCCAGCACTCCAGAGGCAGAGGCAGGTAGATCTCTGTGATCGAGGCTAGCCTGGTCCATGTACTGAGTTCCAGCCAAGCCAGGGTTACAGGGAGACCCTGTCTCATGCCTGGCACCTGACTTTCTCTTGAGTCCTGAGATTCCAAATACAAAATTGCATGCCTGGCTTTTTATTTTATCTTTAAGAACCTCTAAGCATGGTAGAAAATCCATACCTGTCAATTCTTGGTGGCAAGTACCCAGGTGTCAGTTAAAGAGAATTAATTCCTTACCCTTTTCTGTATGCTTTACTTTTTTTAGGTTTTGATTTTCTCAGACAGGGTCTTCCTACATAGCCAGGCTGACCTGCAATTCACAATCCTCCTACCTCAGCCTTCTGCCACTTGCCAGGATTACAGGCCTGTTTACCACACCTGGCTCCTTTTCTTTCTTTGAAAATATATTTTACTTTAGCTGGACATAATGGCTCATGCCTTTAATCCCAGCACTCAGGAGGTAGAGGTAGGCAGATCTGTGTGAGTTCAAGGCCAGCCTGGTCTACACAGCAAGTTCCAGGCTAGCTGAGGCTACAGAGAGACCCTGTTTTGAATAGACCATATATATGTAAAATTTTATGTGTATGAGTATATTGTCTGCATGTATGTAAGTGTACCTGTGATGTGTAAAGCCCACGGAGGTCAGGGAGGTGTTAAATTCCTCTGGAACTGGAATTACAGACTGTCGTTAGCCACTGTGTGTGCCAGGAATCAAACCCAGGTCTACTGCAAGAGCAGCCAGTGCTCCATCTCGTCAGCTCCCCTAACTCCTCTGAAGGCAGCAATCATGAAGTCTTACAGTCCTACAGGCCTCTCACCTGTGCTGGGCTCTAACTTGTTCTCTCCCTGAGACAAGGCTACAGGAAGCAAGGCCCCAAACCACAGGGTCAGAAAGGCCAGTTCTGAGGGCCTTTGATTCCCCTAATTCTTGGAAACAGAGCTGTGGTCACAGCACACTGTCCCCATGGACCTCAGCACCATGTACCAGTTCAGATCCACCTCTGCCCAGTGGCCTCTGGGCTGAAGGACAGCAGGAGCCGGCAAGCCGGTGTCTCTCATAATTCAACTTTGAAGCTGTAGAGGGCACAGTTTGGTGTCATGTCAAGGCTAGACATTCCCTGAAGCTGTTGAGGGTATCACACCTGATGTCATGTGACCCAGGAGGAGATGGGAGTTGGCAACCGAAGGAGTAGACTTGTCCTGGGCTCATAATAGGTTGGGACTCGACCCAAAATAAGGTCACTCCAGGTCCCACCCACAGCCCAGCAGGGGACTTTGCCAACATATGGGAAATACCTCAGAGAGAACTGCTATTTCCCATTTCATAACTCTAGACTGGCCAAATGGCAAAAGGGTCAAAGGCATATGGTGATTTTTGATGGGAAGTCATGCTTCAATAAATACGCCAGGCCTTGTCATGTGTAAAGGAGACAGTTCTGGAAGCTGGACAGGTAAGATACAGACATTTCTTCCTGCCTCTCCTTCAGTGACTTTCCAAGCCAAGGCCCCATTTCCTCAGGGACCACCAGGTTCTGTGACTAAATACCGAACACAAACAGCTAAAGGGAGGAAAGATTCCGTTTTCGGTTCATGGTTCTACAGATTTTCAGTCCACCGTGAAGGGCAAATCAATGGCGGAACGTCTCAGTCTTCCATGGTGGGAGCAAGATGCAGCAGCTGTTCACATGAACCAGGCAAGGAACACAGGCCAGAACCAGGGGAGGGAACAGCTTTCAAAGGTCCTCCCCTACTGACCACTACCTCCAGCTGAGCTCCACCTAAAGGCTCTGCAGCCTCACAAACAGACCCGCCAGCTGGGGAACAAGTTTTCAAAATGTAAGCCTGGGCTGGAGAGATGGCGCAGCAGGTAAAGGCAGTTCCACTAATAGAAGGAGAGAACCAACTCCCTCCCCCAAGTAGTCCTCTGACCTCCATATGTCTTCCATGGCATGTGCCCACTAGTGTATGTGTGAGTGTGTGTGTGTGGCACACACACACACTCACACACGAATGAATACATAAAATAAATGCAAAGTCAGGTGTGGTGGTTTACCTATTTATAATACCAGCACTCAGGAAGCAGAGGAAAGTGGATCTCTGTGAGTTGGAGGCCATCCTGATCTACCCAATAAGTTACAGGCCATCCAGGGGTACATAGTGAGACCCTGTCTAAAACAACAACAGAGCTGGAGAGATGGCCTAGCAGTTAAGAGCACCGACTGCTCTTGCAGAGGACCCGGGTTCGATCCCAGCATCCACATGGCAGCTGAGAACCATCTTTAACTCCAGTTCCAGGGGAATCTGACACTGTCTTCTGACCTCTGCGGCATTGCACGACACAGGTGCACAGATCCGCATGCAGACAGTACATTCATACACATAAAGAATAAATAAAATTAAAAAAAAATAAAAAAAAGAAAAATAGCATTAAAAAGCTTTATTTAAAAAATAAAATAAAACAACAACAAAAAAGAGAAAATAAAACAATATTTCTCAAAACAAACCTATGGGGAGGGACACCAGATTCAAGGCGTGTTAGAGCTCTATGAGGTCTGAAAAGGCCAAGCTGCTCACTGGCTGATCAGCTGTCTGCAATTCCTCCATCAAGTGTTCCACCCAAAGACAGACGGGGGAACCTCCCCTGTCCATAGAGATAGTTAGGGACCCCCCTCTCCACCTGAGACACACTCAGGTTTCTGGTGTGCCCACTGAGGAGACTTGGAGACCTTGGCTATTCCACCCCAAGACACATTTGGAGCCCGTCCTGCCCCCAGCCTTACAATCTATGGTTCCCAGATCCCTGGACCGAACACAGCTCAACGTTCCACCAGCATGGTGAGTCCATGGCTCCAGAGGGCTTCTAGAGGCAACAGCTGAGCAAGCAGCCAGGACTGGGAGGAAAGGGCACTCGACCGCGGAACTAGTGAAGGAACAGTGGGAGCCGTGTGTGGCTGCGCCAGGCAGTCCAGCACCAGTGTCCTTCCAGCGTTCCAGAGTGCTGAGGTAGATAACAAGAGCTGGTCACCATCATGAGAGCTGGTGTCACAGGTCAGCTCTGGCTCTGTACAGCCCTGGAAAGAGCAACAGAGCTCTTCCTGAACATCACTCACTTTCCCGCAGAGTCCCCTGTGGTCTCCCCTCCTGGTACTGTTTTCTTGTACCTCCCTGGCTCTAAGGTTTGAAACAACACATAGGATCCAGAAATCCTTTGGTGCTCCCTGTCTTCTGTCAGGGACTGAGATGAGAAAAACATTCTGGAGATGGATGAGCAATGCAGTATTCTGTGCTGGGGTTTTCCTAAAACGAGGGAAACAGCCTATTTTGAAGCGGTGGTGTGTAACAGCTGTGTTAACACGTCGGTAAGTGTAGCTGCTACAGACTCAGGATCTGACTCATCTAGAAGGCATCTCCTTGTCAATGGAATACCCTTCTGTACGTCAGCAAATGCATGGGGCTGTCAGTGGAGCACTCCTAAATGAAAATCACCAAAAATGTTAATCCCAGAACTCAGGAGGCAGAGGCAGGAAGAGCTCTGTGAGTTCGAGGCCAGCCTGGTCCGAATAGTGAATTCCAGGCTAGCTGGGGCTACAGGGAGACCATGTCTCAAAAAAAAAAAAATTACTTATGAATAAGTGATGAGAACCTCCCTACCATATACTCAGCACAATTTCCCAGCCCTGGCTGGCTTCAAATTCACAGAGATCTGCCTGCTTCTGCCTCCTGACTGCTGGGATTCCTGGCTAATAATAATAATTTTATTACTAATAATAATTAAGTTTAAATACACCAGGAATATATTACCTTAAATTTGTATATTCCCAGCATGGGCTACACAGAAAGGCCCTATCTTGGAAAAAATGAAGAGGGGCCTGGGGAGATGACTAATGAATAAGAGTGCTTGCAGTATAAGCATCAGGACCTGAGTTCAAATATACCTAGTACCCACAAAGTCAGGTGTGGTCATGCACACCCCTGTAACCCCAGAGCTGGGGGGGGACACAATGGGATCAGTGGGGCTTGCTGGCCCTGAGCCCAGCTCCAGGTTCAGTGAGAAACCCTGTCCCAAGAGAATAAGGCTGATAGAGCAAGATGCCAAACGGCCTCAAGACACACACACACACACACACACACACACACACATCAGAAAAGGGTCAAAGTACCCACTCACAGTCACAGTCATTAAGATAATGTTCACAGGGGCTGGAGAGATAGCCTAGCGGTTAAGAGCACCGACGCTCTTGCAGAGGACCCGGGTTCGATCCCCAGCACCCACATGGCGGCTAAGAACCGTCTGTAACTCCAATTCCAGGAGAACTCCAGTTCCAGGGGAATCCGAAACCCTCTTCTGACCTC